>CAEGAE010035245.1:0-27090 GCA_903067095.1 Girardinus metallicus | reverse complement strand
ACGTAGCTGGAGATAGGCACCAGCAACCCTCCCGACCCCATTAAGGGACGAAGGGTGAACAGAAAATGGATGGATGGTGCTGCCAAAGCATCTTAGATCTTTGGAGCCAGATAAGAAAAGCAGAAATAACTTTACGCTGTATTCCTCTAGCTTCCAATTGTGGCTAATTGATTTGGTAACTATTCACATAATTGGTTTCATGAGCTTCCTACCAGATCAGTCTGCACTTGAGCAACTTTGGTGTCTTGGTTTGCATTGTGAAAACATGCAGCTGCACAAATCCTGACAGCACTTGAATGTGTATTAAATGCTGAGATTTTAAGAGGAATCTCATTGCATTGGGGAAATTCACACTTCATGCAGTTCTTTCCTAAGCTTAATGTGTTGGTTAGTGTATTTTTTTAAAGTTGCATTAGACATGTAAAGTTTTTGATTTTGCTTGTAAAGTTTGATATTTTATATAATTGGTCATACACGCACCTAACTGATGTGTGTATGACTAATATATTTTTGTCTAGACATAATGAGATAAACGTAAATGAGACACAGCTTTATTGTCTTTATATATATATATATATATATATATATAAGTATGCCATGAGATAAAGTGATTGTTTTGAGATATTCAAACTTATTTATTTATATTATTCCTTTTTTGTTTTAGATGTTTGCAAACATCTAAAACAAAATGATTTAATATTACAGTGTTGACCTCCTTTACCTCATAATAATGCTCCAACATATGCCTCATAGCCATATGCTTCTAAAAAACAAAACAAACATCAAGTACATCTATGCCTGATCAGTCTTACTTTTTTTTTTTTTTTTTACAATGATGGTTAGGTTTTAATCACTTTATATGTAGTGTCCAGACGGACCATTGCTATGACCATGGGGTTCTTGAAGTCGGGAGAAGTTAAGCTCCCAAACTTGAGTCCTACTGGATTCCAGTTCCTTCTTTTGTTGCAACCTGAATGCACAAATACTATAATAATCAACAACGGATGCTGAGTTTAAGGAAATTCAGGAGTCACAATCAACTTTCATCAGAAGTGATTTTTATTTACACATTTCCCTTCATATAGCAAATCTGAAACTGGAAACTTGAAAGCAGATGGTGGAGAACAAATAGAAAGAACCCGGGAGACCAACGGGGTATCTGCCGCTTCCTGCTGCATTTGCATAGTCCTGATAGAAATGCAACTGCACTTTCTAAGATTATTGTGTTGTCAATGTTCATTCCAAAAACTGACACCAAACAAACTGGGTCACATTCTGACGTGAAGATGTACCGGGTCATGTTAACTGCTCAGAGCAGATACTCACCATTCACTACAACACAAAGTGTTATTGCAAGATCTGCACTGCAAGTCTTTTCTGCTGCTGTTCCACCAGAAGGCAGAAAGAGAGACGTGCACAGAGACAGATGAGACCATCAGTTGTGAGGCTTTTATAGGCCACAACTGCTTTGTTTTAATGTTTTATATTCTGTGAAAATGGAGCCTCAATGGAGGCAGCTTCTTCAGCATTTTAATGTAATGGTAAAAATGGTTTAGAAACAACCATTTTAGTTTTTCGGAAATGTAAAACTGGCACAACAAACAGTTGTTATGTAAAAACCATTTGGATTGTGTTTAGTTTTTCAGGCCTGCTATCCTAAAGGAGCCTGTGTTGTCAGACTGAAGAAACATCTTGCAGTAACACAGAAATCTTGTTTAAAATAGTTGTGCAATACTTTTCAGTCACATTTCTAGATATTTAACATTTCTTTCTTCAAATTACAAAACCCCCCAAAAACTTTTAATCATCCAAACATCCAGCTTCCTGGTCTGAGTGGCTGGTTGAAACAAGAAAGTAGTTTACAGTTTCCATTATTTTCTGAACCGATCTGATGAAAACAAAACATGGTGGGCAAATTTTAACTTATTTTGTATTTTTTCTGATTCATACATTGCAACAATTATTCATTCAGGCTTAAATATAGTTTAGCCAAATGTAGTCTGCTTCCAAATAAGGTTAGCTTTCCTTGTACGTACCGGCTCTACTGTGTCTTATTCACAGTTTTCAAAGTTGTTTAAATAGATTAGAAACAGAAACAGCAAGTATTTACTCTTTTTACATTTATTTCAGCTGTAATAACTTCCTGGAAGGTAGGGGGCGTAGGAGGCTCGGCTGAGCTTGTGCTGTCAGCCTAGCGTTCTCCTGCAGATGACACAGCTGGTTCTGTCTCCCAGTGTTTAAGGCCGACTGACTGGATGGATGGATGGAAAGAAATGTTAAACTTAGTTCCATTAGGTCATGTTGCACAGATGGTAAACAATAATGGCAGCTCTATTTCTTACCTTTCTCTTGACACCTGTATTACTATCTTTTTAAAACATTGTCAAAGGTAAACAACAAAGTTTTTCCTTTCCTTTTTTAAAATCTTTTTTGTTCACCTCACAACACTTAAAGAAAATGGATAAAAGTCATTTTATGAGCTGAGGGTATTGAAGACCAAAAAGCCAAGTGAAAGTATGAAGGGACAAAGGTTTTATTGAACTCACAAACTGGCCTAATTTATAATTCACATCCTTCCAGTGAGCCTGGGATACACAGTGACCCCTCCCCCCATTTTGTTTAAGAAAACTAGGAGAGAAAGCATCAAGCTGCACTGGTTCACGGTTCCCAATAATTACTGCTCAAATCAACAAGTTTCTTGTCTTATTTCTCTGAACAGAGAATCAAATAGATAATATGACAGGAAGACAGAACCACTCCATCCAAATGATGCTCAAGAGTGAAAATGAGTTCAACCACATCTTGAGCTGCACGCTTTCACCACTAGGATGTCTTTAGGTGACACATCAAGTCATCACATAACTGTGCTATGAACAAAGAAAATACATCAATAACTTATTGATAAAGAAGCTCATGTTGCATTAAAATGCTGGGAAACCTGTCCCATCCTTCCAGGGTTTTTTAAAAATGTTTCTTGATTTAGAGGGACCAGTTTCTGCAACATTTTAATCCATAGTCCGTCCATGATTTTCTCTGCCCAGACATAGGGAGATGAGTTCCAGTCAGGCTGTGTGTTAATGTGAACTAGAACAGAACCAGAGTGTGTGGGTCTATTATTGTGCTTATTTTCAACGACAGATGTGTGCTATTAACTACACACAAGGTCAGTTAGCGTGAACCTGCAAACAGCAGACTGGTCCTTGTTCTCCTCAGCCTTAGCTGAGGAGAACACCCTGCGAAGTGAAGAATCACCCTGCTTCCCTTCTCATGTTCCACCTGGTTAGCTCTTTGAAGACATTACTTCTTGTCATTTTGGATGATTTTTTCATAAGGTGGTGGTGGGTGGTTGCAGTAGGACGGAGGTGGCGGGTAGGACCACGTCATCATCTGGGTGGAGCCGGGCTGTGAACGATGCGCAGCCTGGGTCAATGTCATCCCAGGATCACCTCCAGTCATCCCGTTCACCCCAAAGCCCTGCATGCTGCCTGGCTGCTGGGAAACTGCAAACACACATACACACCCCCACACACACCCCCACACACACACACAAGTTTAGCTTCGCATGACAAGACTGGACTGCAGAATGAGTGATCAGCTGCTGGACTGAAGCAGCTTTGTGTCTATTAAGACTATGAATAGGATTTGTGAAGAATATAGCTAACTATTTACCACACACCAGGCCAAAGAGTAGCTGTTTTAACCTTTCAGTGGCTAATAAGTCATATCTATCCCAAGTTTACCGACTGATCAGATGTTTTTGAGTCTAGTTTAGTGTTTAACACAATCATTATATTAGAAGCCTTAACATTCGTGTTGACATTGAGGGTGAAAGGCTAAATTTAATTCTACCTTAGACTCAAATAGTTTACTCAAAGAAGCCACAGTCCTATCCACTTTGTGACCTTGTGCTGACATTAAATGTGAAACAATAACAGTATCCACCCATAAGGCTGCCCTGTCTGAACTTTTATTAATAACCTTTGAGTTTATTTTAACGTTTCACTACAAACTTGAGAACATTTCATTGTAGTAGATCAGACAATGTTGCTACTAGTTTTAAAGAATCTGTTCTATGTTTAATTTCCTCAGTCTCAGAGAAACACAGAAAAGAAAGTTTAATCTCCAGTCCTCAGACTGATGTTCTTGCTCAAAGTGTTACTTCCTCACTGGGTGTGATGTTACGTAGTGAAAGCTTCTGCAATCACAACAGAGGCTCAGCTGTCTTTGCTAAACATTTTGTATTCGGTTTTTATTGAACAGACAACAAACAATAACTACAACATTTGTTTGTAGCATAGCAATTGAAAACAACAGGAGGCAAGACAGGACAAAATACAAAACCAGAACCTGTTAAGTATTTTTCAAAATAAAACACTTCCCTGCTCAGCGTAAATGTGTTAGAATCACTGGAAACCCACAGTAGAAAACGTGGGAATGTTTTTAAAGCTTTTCAGCTTCTCCAAGGTTATCAGTGATACTTTTCCTTTTTCATGTCCACACACATCAATTTATTGATTTATTTCATTTTTTTAAACAGGGAAAGATTAAAAGAAATTGGGCCTGGCTCAGCATGATGCCTTACAGCAGATTCCTGTACTGCAGAACGTAAAAAACACAGATATCCAACATCACGCCACGTTAATAGACACAACAAACCAATTTACAGAATGGATTTATGATGACTGATGCATGTAACATGCTGCCCATGTTGAGATTGACTTTGTATGTTGTGGAATGTTTTTCATGCGTTAGTATAAACATAGACAAATGATCTCAGGGCATAACAGTTTTTAAAGGCTGGCAGTGGAACGTGTCCGTCGGTAATAGACTCAGATCATTTCCTAGCTTGGGTTTGGCATCAGAGCAGAAAGAGCTGCATAACTTGCACCATAAAACACCTGAAAATACAATTTGAAACCAAAACATAATTTTGAAAGGTTAAGTAAATATATATAAAAAAAAAACTTCATATACTGGACCAGCTAGGAAGTTTAGCCTCCAAGATACCATTAGTAGCAAAAAGTAGACAGTACAAAATGGTTAAAAATATTATGGCATAAAGGTATATATTCAAAACAGAAGATGTCAAATTTGATCTCATTTTGAAGTAAACAGCAATTTTTTTGTTGCAGCTTAGTAGATAAGGCTTGTACAATACCCCACAGCAGCAAAGTGTTTGTAGAAGCCGCCACACTTCTTATTGCTAATTCAATCAGCACATTTTATAAACAGTTTGGTTTAGGGAAGACCCTGCTTTACCTGGAGAGGTGACTGGTTGCCTGGTGAAGGACACATTGAAGGTTGGCTCCTCTCTCAGAGGAGAAAGATACATCCTTCTGCGGATGAAGAAGCCAGCACCACAGCAGAACAACACCACCATCATGAGCAGGACCCTGAGAGGAAAACACAACATGTTACAATTAAACTAAAGAAGATGCTCCTCAAACGGATCGCTTCAGTCCCAAGTAGAGTGCCTCAATGTTACCTCTGGATCACAACACCAAAGTGCTACTCCCAAATTATCTACTTTACAGTCAAATACTGTTTTTAAAATACCTCTGCTGAGAGAGAAACCACACAATTTATTTACTGGAATTACAGCAAACATATAGTTATACGCAGGGCCGACCCAAGTCTTCATGGGGCCCTAAGCGAAATTTGGTTTTGGGGTCCTCTAGTTCTGCTAACAATGTGGAGTGGCTGCAATTAGCAGCCCGATCATTAGATCATTCACACACCTGCTATAAACTTATTGTATCTCTGGTAGTGCTGTTTACATTATATACATGTATAATAACTTTCAATAATAATAATTTATTGGACAACTGAATTATTGACCAGTTGATTTCTGGGCACTGATTTCCTTAATTTTGGGGGATCGTGATTGGCTGATACATACATGTGAAGCTGATCTTATCCCCTAATTTTATCTTTGTCAGCAAAGGTTTAAAGATCAGTCTCTGTCTCTTGTGCTCTACAATGAGAGATGTGACTGACAGACCAGGTCATGTTTGCATGTTTGCATTTAACAGTATTCACCCCACTGTTGCCAATTCCCTGACTTTCTTGCTATATTTAGTGACATTTCAGACAAAAAAGATTCATATCAGCCAAAATCAAAATTGGCAGGTCAGGCTTTTTAAAGACTGGTAACCAGGGATCGGCCAGAAAACTGCAATCGGTGCAGCCAAACTTAAGATGGAATACATACACACATATTCATAACATTCTTTGATTAAATAAATTTCTCTTAAGCCTTACTCCAATAGCTAAAAATGTAATTTATACCAGGTGAGTCTTTCTTCGCTAAGAATGCGGATCAGTACTGGACTGATTCTCAGCCTTCAAATGATTTTAACAGAAGTTTCACATAACTTAGAAGATGATGTAAAATAATTTTACATCATCAACAAAATAATTATGCTCAGCAGCAAACAACATATCCCCAACTATAGCATAGAGCAGTTCATCGATGTAGCAGCTATGCAGCCTGATGTAAAAACATTTTACTAGACAATGTCAAACATTGAGAAGTTTTAATTATTGTTATCAAACGTTATGAAGCCAAAAATACCTCAGAAATACACAGAGCCACCATGAGAATCGAATCATTTAAAGTTTAAACTCAGTTTCACACAAACACAAAGACCATAGCATAAATGTTTGGCTGTTAAACTGGACTGTTCCAGGTCGCTATCAAGCTAATTTTCTATTAGCAGCTTTACAAATCTTTTACATTACATTACATTAACAAGGCACATTAAAACAAACCTTCATCTTGGCTTTTTTCTAATCTTCCTCTTTCTTTTCTCCCTCATGATACCGGCGAAGCATGCGGTACCTACCGCGGCCACCAGGGGCCCTCTAGAGCAATTAATTTTTTTCTTTCTATCCATAAAATAATGATTTCTACATACATTATCAAATATATATTATTGTAAAAACAAATCACTTTATAGTGAAATTGTGTGTTTTTGATATTATAATGGCATAGAAATTATTACTACAATAAAAAAGAAAAAACATCAGCCCTAAGCGGCTGCTTAGTTTGCTTCTGCTTTGGGCCGGCCCTGGTGACACGAAGCCCCTTCCTTTTCCAAGTGACCAAGTGATTGCTTTATAATCTATTGGTCTGAAGGCTAGTGTCACATGGGAGAATCACATTCTATCAAAAGGATTGGGCTGACCACCTGTGGACTGGAAGACAACGCCCATCTGCAGCGCCACCATTTGGCTGCCTGGTGTGAAGACAACAGAACAACATCCTCCAACAGGCCACACCTTTTATCTCTCCTGGAGCAAAACATGGAACCCTAAAGCTTAAAGACTGACTTAGGTTATCCTGAGCTACTTCTATAGTAATGCTGCCATAGGCTACTGGAGGACAACCTGAGCATTTTTCCTCTCTCACTTCCTTACTGTCATTCAGGAGGAGAGAGTGCTGGAAGTCAAAGGTTCCATGTTCTGCTGGGTTTCCTTAGATAGAAAACGTTTTAAACTACTTTGAATAATTACCTGACCTGCTCAATAACTAAGATCAATTGGAAAGTATGTGTGATTGAATTAAAATACTTTTTTTTTGTAAAGACAACATTTGTTGTGAAATAACACTGTAGAAATAAAGTGAGCTGACTGGATCCATTTGTTGGTTCCATCCTATCAGCCGTTGTGATTATGTAAAGCTCCTGTCTTGGCCATCTGCCCTTGATGTTCTCCTGTTGTCTCAGAAGGCAGAAGTTGAGATTCAGCATTGCTTCATGTTATCTGGCTGAGGCCCGTTGTTTAGAGCAAAAGATGTTTGAAGTCCAGATTTATCCAGATAAAATCCATCTGCCTTGAAGAGATGTTGACATTCCTAGAAAACTCTAAAGTTGTTGATAACATCCAGTTTGACAGTGCATGCTTTTAAAAGCCATTTATTGATTATTAGCAGCCTGCTGTATGTATTCTCTCTATGTCAAACAGCAGTCATTGATAAACATCCTGATTTTGAGTGAATAAAATTATCTTTCTAGATTTCTGATTGTTCCAGGGGGTGTTCTGTCAGTCCCTTCAATAGCTTGAATCAGCGGTAAGGTTGTCTCATTTCAATGTCCAACATTTACCTCCACATTTATTCCAAATGGATAGATCTTTATTTTCATCACGGCTCTAAAGTTGTAGATCAGAAAATAATAAAACAAGTCTTACAATTTAAGAGTAACTCTGCTGTGAAGGCAGGCAATAGCCAACAAAACAGGGTTTATACAATAACTACTAAAAAGCAAAAAATATTAAAAGTTAAAATTAATAAAGAGAGATGCTCCTCCTGCTTCAGAGAGTCTGCTAGGCTAAAGGCTCATGGCTGTAGTGGATCTTGAACAAATAACACCAGGCATTTTACCGAGACTATAAAAATCTGCTAGCTTGAATATCTTAAGATAATTTGTTATTTTAGGCGTAAAACAGAAGTAGATTGGGTGAACTCACCAGAAGTACCATAATCTCTGAATGGACAAGGCTCTGACACAGCAGCGAGTTCCACAGCAGTCCTCATAGGAGCGACATCTGCAACAAAACAGACAGACAGACCAACAGGTCACTGATCCTGACAGAAGAAGAAGAACATCCTAAAGGGCAATACAAAGTCTGGTTAAAATATTTTATTAATCACAAAGAGAAATTAAATCAATCAGTCAAGTTTATTTGTACAGTACAGCAACGAGGCAGTTCAAAGTGCTTTACATCATAAGAACACAAAAATACTAAATCACCATGCAGTCAATAATTGAGAAAACCAAAACAAATATTACATTTCAATGAGTGTCACCATCAAAATCATCAATTGGTCAATGTTCCATTTATTATGTTTCAAAGCAACTCTAAACATGTGGATTTTTAGTCTAGATTTAAATGAACTTAGTGTTTCAGCAGTTATGCAGTTTTCTGGAAGTTTGTTCCAGATTTGTGGTGCATAGAAGCTGAATGCTGTTTCTTCATGTTTGGTTCTGCAGGCTGTGTCAGAGTGCAGTTCAGGTGGAACAGTCAGAGGAGGGATTGTGAGCCTATTAGTTGTTGAAGATCAAGCTTGAGCATTATTGATATTTTTTGTTTATGATTTCCAAAATCAATATTTCATGTATCATGTTTAGTGTGGAGATAGCTTCACAGTCTTTCTTGTACAATTATTTGAAGAGTCATTATAAGATGATAACTGAACATGCCTGCTTTGTTCAGATGACAATGGGTTTGTTGAAGCAGATGGATGATGGAATCTGCAGCTCCACATTGATAAGCAAACTTCCCCCTGCTGAGTCAGAGAGAAGTGCTGATTCAGCTGTTAGAGTGGAACAAGAAACTGAGAGAAACTCTTCTCTCAGCTGTAAGCTGTCAGGTGCTGAAACTTTATTTACATTGAGTCTGGTGACTGTAGCAAGAAAGCTGCAACATTCAGGGGAATGTTGGCAGATTAGGGGCTACTTGCTACTCTTTACCATTGTGTAAGTAAATAATTTATGGGATCATCCAAATCTCATTCCCTGTAGTTGCTCTACATCAAGATAAGGTAAGGTAGTATAAGGCTATATCTACATAGCACATTTTCATCAACAAGGCAGTTGCATTTCCTTATAAGGTTTGCATTAGAAGGAAATGCAAACAAAATAACAAACCAAAGGAAAGAGAAAAAAAGATAAAAAAGATAGGCATAAGATAAATGCTGATTCTCCATGTTTGATTCTATGAAGTATGGTGCCCAAAAACAGCAAGCAGGGTCAGAATGGGTAGAGTAGGGAGCAGAGGAAAAAAGCGTCTGCCTTCACCGAGAGCTAGAGAGACAAGCTGTACATAACAGAAACAGTTGCAAATTACAACTTCCTGTCCACATGATTTTAATGCCTCTGATATTTCCTCACAGGTATCACACTAATAGACACACAAGTGTATTTTAATGCTGGCATTAATCACACTTTATGTGTTCAAACTAAATCTTACATTTCCTTTTAAACCGCATGAGCAGCAGCCTGGAAATCAAATATTCAGAACTCAGGCTAACTGTGATGGATTGGTTTATGGAGAGCAGTGGGAAACCTGTATTAATCACACAGATCAATAACAGAACTTGTTTGCATATGACAGAAAACAGGATGCACAATGAATAAAAGACAGTATATACCTCAGACTTCCAAGTCTCTGGAATCTCAAACTAGTTTTAGGATGAGAAACAGCAGCTTCAGGAGGGAGGAAATATTTGCACCTATGATCATTACAGTCTCCACTGTGTCTTTTACACAATACATGGGAGAAATATTACCAATTGAAGAGTCATCCTGTTAGAGTGTGTGATTGGTTCATTTGATTAATTATCTGAATTATACCTTATTTAAACACAAAGTGTGTGGTGTTTTCAAATTGCCTACCAATCTGCGTACCGATCTGGTGTATGAATGTGTGAGCGAATGGGTGAATGACTATAGTGTAAAGCGCTTTGAGTGGTCAGAAATGATCGGAAAAAGCGCTATATAAGTTCAGTCCATTTACCATTCTAATTACTCCGGTTATCACCAGAGAGCAAGGGTGTCCAAAGTCAGTCCTGGAGGGCCGGCATCCTGCGTGTTTTAGTTCTCTCCCTGGTTTAATGTGCCTGGATCAAATGATGGCTCATTAGAGGCCTAAGAAAAATACTGACATGCTGAGAAGGTTGTTACTACCACCAGGGAGAAAACTAAAACATGCAGGATGCCGGCCCTTGAGGACTGACTTTGGGCACGCCTGTGATAGAGCCTTCTCCTAAAGAAAATATTGCTGAAGTTTTTATCCTCTCTGCTAGCTCCTTCAATCCCAAACATGGCTTTTTCCTGCTCATGCAGGCAACCGGAAACGCTGTTGCTCATAAACAATTAATTAAGTTTTTTACAGTGTTTTGATTGCTTAAAATAGATTGCTTAAAACAGCAGAACTCATCTCTTTATCTATGTGTAAGATGTTTAAGCCACCATTTTAGTATTGAAAATACTAAATTAGCTCTATCACTGCAGTGACTGATCAATAGACAAAGAATCAACTGTACAAGAAGTTATTGATTTCTGACTCAGCAAAATTTAATCAAACATTATCTCAAATTAATGTTTGGTTTCACCTCTGCTTTGCATTGTGGTTGAAACACAAACCAAATGTGTGAATTCGTCTAAACTAATCAATAACAACATGGAATTCATTTGGCCTCACCGATACAAACCTTGATTTTTAAGCATACGTATTTATACTGGACTGTGATATTACTACATGTCATCCTATGAGTCATTCCTTTACTTGGCAGAGTGAGAGTCCACAGCGATTCTGGTTCATCTGATCTAAATTAGTGTAAATGTTAGTTTCATTTACAAATACTTCCTAAATAAATCTGATTTCTCAACATTCACAGTTTATACTAAACTGATATTTCATCAGACCCAGTCAATTAATTCATTTTAGGAGCCTTATTACTAAGTGAAACACATTATATAGATTAACTACAAACAGATGGATGTTTGAAAGCCTCATTTTTTTTGTTAATTATGACAATTTTCCACTTATATATAATGAAAACATGACATTCAAAATTAGAATATGACAACAATTCTTAAAAACAGGATGTGTTGTTAAGAATGTGGGCTTAATGAAAGAAATGTTTAAAGCAGGAAGGAATGCTTAAAGCTTATTATACTCAAAACGTACTTTTAATCTGACAAGTGAGACTCACAGGCACAAATATTCTTGTTTATTGAATATGACTATTATTGGTCTTATTTACTGTTTACTGTTAGTAGTTTAGTTTTCATCATTCTTGCATGTTTTTCTCTCTGGTTTAGTTTAGTTACTAGCTTAGTGAGTTTGTTGATTAAAGCATTTAACTGTCAGGTTGACTTATTTTATTATTAAACTCTTGTATGTTGGTGAGAAGTTTCTAAGGAAACTGCAGGGGTCCTGATATGTGCTTGTTTGCTGACTCGGGAACTTTATGCTGTGGGTTGTCAAGGCAACAGGTCTACAGTTGTCGATGACTTGCAAAGTTTATTCTGATGCACCCAGATGTGATTTCACGGCTAATCCAGATAAAGTCAGCAGTGTGAAGGCTTAATGCCTTGGTTTCTGTTTCCTCCATCTAAAAGCAGGTTAACATCAGATCTGCTTAAGACACCATTTTGTGAGTAAAAACACTTCCTGTCTGCTGTTTTGCTACTCCAATTTTTTACAATATCAATAGAGGAACTGATAAATGAATTCAAAATTGATTTTTCAAAATTTATTGGTGTCTATGTATAAGTACATTATATGTACACATCTAAAATTCCATCTTATTCATCTTATGAAATGCACACATTTTTGGAGAAACTTTTTTTCTGGGTTGTCAGAAGTCCACCATAATAAAGAGAAAGAAATGATTGAACTACATCACTATGTGTGCAATTAATCAATAAAAAGTTTGCCTGTACTTTTTCATTTAAAGAATTAAATAAAATAACTTTCCAAGTTATTATAATTAATTTTATGTGACAATGCCTGTTTTAATATGCAGATAATTGTGAAGGTTAAAAATCGAGTTAATTGAATTGGACTTACACAAAATATGCAGGATACCGTTCCTCAAAATACCAGCAAAACTTCTTGGCTTCAACACACTGTAAAAGAAAATATGGTTATAATTAGGGTAATGTTGACTAATGTGAATATAAAAAATTTACTTCATAAACAAAAGCTTTCAGGTCAAACCTGCATGAGAAAAGCAGCAGAACTGGTGAATAAATTAAATTCCAAAAAAGTGTTAGAATTCTGAGCATTATCAGGACAGAGACAATAAGATAAGAGATATTATATGAGACAGATGTGAGATTTTATAACAAATAATTAGATTAGTTTTCACAGCTCTGCATTATGATGTCACCAGGTGACTGAAACCATGCTTAACAGATGCTTAGAACAGATAAATGTGTGGATGTGCCAAAACTTTCTCCAGCTGAACAGAAACAAAACTGAAGTTATCTCTGGACATAGATTCCATACATAGGAGAATGTAGAATGTATATTTCTTTATATTTCAGATGACTAAGAAGATGCGCTTGACAAAAGAGCAAAGAATTAAAATTATACTGATAGCTGGATCGGGAAGCAGTCGCATGGTTGCACAAAACTTTAACAGAAAAAATGGAATGAGCATCACACACGACACTGTGGCAAAACTTATTTGCAAGTTTCAGAAAACTGAAAATGTGCAGATCAACCACGGAGTAGTCCAAGATGTGCAGCCATTACACAGAGTCCCACAAAAATAAAAATGGTTGTCCAATATAAAATGTTTATTTTTTCTATGTATGGAAACTTATGGCCCACCCTGTATAGGCAACACACAGTTTCAGTTATTACAGCTGAAATTTACAGTTAATTATTACAAATGTGGGTGTAGTGACGTACTCAGACCTGAACCTGCAGAGTCAAATAAAGGTAGTTACAAAATCAGTCTGCTATCACCTGCAGAACATTTCCATTTCCTTTATTAGTTTACATCTTCTTTTGACGTAAACTAAGTAATTAGAATAAGACTGACATTTGTCAAGTTAAATCTACTTAATAAATTTAGTTGATAAACTTAATTAAATTACTTGTTACCAATTGAAGCAATTCAATTTTCTGAGCATGCAACGCTCAGACTGAACACTGTTCACTTAATTTCACTAAGCATGTTTTGGTTGCACCAGAACGTTTTAAAGGCTTCATGGCAAAACAGGTGAATACTTATTCATTTCAGTTTTTAATTAAAAATGTTTTCACTTCACAGACTAAAACTTTATACAGACACACAATGTGGAATGTAGATTAAAACATTTGAAATACAGGCTGTAATGCAAGAAAGCAGTAAAAACACAAAGAGGGGTGAATACCTTCCCAAGCCACTGTGACTGTGTCATGCCTGGATGGATGAATCCCAGATACATCAATATCTTAATAGCATATCATAATCAGTATCTGCTGATAAAACTAGAGATTAGCACTATTCGTTTTCTATGCCAAGTAATAAAAAATGAATCCTTAAATGATATACTTCTGACCCATTTTTGTTTTGATTTGCCTTTTGGCTACCTCAGCTGGCATGATGTTTTGAAGAATGTTTGCATGATTTGAGCTGGCAGCAGAGGAAACTTTTCTGCAACTTCCATAGGGCAGAAGCTGCCACTACGCAACCAGAGCATGCATTTTCCTGCTACTCCATAAAAGCAGATCAGTTGGTTGTTGGCTGGGAGCATCAAGAGCTCAAACATGTACAATCTGCGCAGTGAACTGCAGCAGTGTGCAATGATCTGGATGATTTTTGCCTTTGAAGTTGCAAGGATTCATAGGAAGAGAGAATGTCAAACATTCAATTCTTGATTTCTGCAAACAATGCTACATAGGTTAACCTATGTAACATAGGTGCTCTATAAATAGAGCATCTAGTTATTACCAGATTATAATTGTGTCATGCAGCCCTTAGAACTTGATATGGAAAAGGTAAGCAATGACTACTTTAAATCACTAACTACATGTTTTTGCTTGATTTGAACATTCTATTTCATCTCTTTCACTCTAACACTTTCTGATCTCACATCCCTCCACTTTATCCTCTCCTTCCTGTCTTATTGATGTCTCCTGACCACTCATGATGCCTTGGACATCAAAAAACAGGATACACCCAGCAATCATCATTTCATAGACTTAGTGTATTTGGCCTGAAGTAAACAGGAAGTGGGAAATGGACAAAGTGGAGAAGACACCCGATACTCTACCAGTGCAAATGGATCAGTCAGTGATCTCTATTGTTGAGCTTTCACACTGTGGAAACCCCCTCTGGGTATCCCAGGGCTACAGACAGGCGTTACCATAAAGATTAACCAGTCTCTCACATGGATTATATCTACAGTTATTTACTCATGCTCTAACAGGGCAGACTACAGAAATTGTATTTTTGTAAACCAAATTGTAGAACAGTAAAGTAACCATCTATAAATTTGTGATTTTCATTGTCTCATTCTACAGTGGTCCTGTATAAAGCCAAAAAAGCAAAGGAAAAGCTAAGTGTTCTATGCTTTCACAAATTAAACATTAGTATTATACTTTGATACACAGTAAAAAAATATATATATATTGTTATAAAGTTTCTGATTTCAGAGCATGAAGCTCATTATACAGATTTATCAAAAGGTGAAATCTTTCAAGCTTTTATTTCTTGTAGTTGTGTAATGCTCAGAACAGAGGACCTAGAATTTCAGCCAAACACAATAGAAATGCAAATGGTTTATTGAGCTCAAGAATCTGGGACTGGCAACCACCAGGAACGGGACCAGAACCACTTCTCAGAGTGCTGTGGAGAATGGGGACAGATTCTTGGTCCCTCGGTGATGTTGTGGTGGGAAGGTAGGGGTGAGAAGTCGTCTCTGGGGTTGCTTGTAGAGGACAGAACAACCTTGCACGACAGAGACTGATCCAGGGCACTGGTAGCAGGTTATCAACCCAGTGCAGATCTGACTTCAGAGGTCAAGAGGCCAAGGCAGGGCCAGAACCAGGAAGGCAGATGGAGGCAAACTTATCTGAGGCTCGGTAGTCAGGGCACAGAAACAGGTCAGGCACGTGAAGACAATCTGAGGCAGACAAATTCAGGGATGAGGCAGGAGGAGAAGGTCGAGAGGCAGAAATGGGGTCGTGTCCAGAAAACAGAAGCCGGTGGAGTATTTAACATGGGCTAGGCAAGACAGGGAAATCCAAGAGACAAAAGAAGTGGTCGTGATCGAGGTCAGGCAAAGGAGGTAACGCTGGATATCTATTCACACAAAGGGCTTTCAAAAATCCCTTTGATTTTGAAAGCCCTTTGTCTGCCTGTCCGAAGCTGAATATAACTGTTGTGAGCCGGTGGATGGTATGAACCTGATTGCACTGCAGCACGGTAGTGTGCAGAAGGACCAGATAAGCTTGATTGCAGAGGTGAGAGCTGAGGAGAGTGGTAGAGAGAGGAGAAGAGGCTCCCGTCGGGAGTTTGTTGGAGCAGCGTGGGAAAAACAAACACAGAAATATATTGCATTTGGAAAGGCGGATTTGGGCATAAACTGGTATGTGAATGGTTCAGATGGAAACAAAGATAGGAAATGAGAAAGACATGGATTTTGAAGGGTGGACACCAGTGGGGAGAGAGAGAGAGGACGTGGAAGAAATAAAATAAATGAAGGAAAGAGAAGTGGTGAAAGTCACGGCAGTAAACGGGAACTGCAAGGAAGTAGCTCAGAAGAAGAAAGGGTAGTTAGGAGGAAAGTTGTGGGGGAGGAATTTAAGATAATAGGAAAACTTAAGAACAAGGAAGAACAAGATAACATCAGCCCCATTGTTGTATCAAGAGAAATAAAAAAGAAAATTGGAGATGTTGAAATGGTAAAGATTTTGAGAGACTGAAACCTATTGGTCGTTTGTAAAAATGAAGAACAAAAGAATAAGGCATTAAATGTGGATAATATTTGCAAAAGAATTGTGTTGGAGAAAAAAATCATGGGAGAAAATCAAAAAATTAGAGGAGTGATTTATGGGATCCCTCTAGATGAAAATCTTGATAAAAATAAGAGAAGTATTGTAGGTGCCAAAGTGAATAACTTGAAATGATTGTCAAAAAACAATGAATGGAGAAAGAGTAGGAAGTTTGTCAATCTTCATTGAATTTGAAGGAAAAGAGTTGCCAAAAAACATCAAAATAGGTTATCTCAGTTTTCAGATCAGACCTTATATACCTCCACGACTTCATTGTTTCAAATGTCAAAGGTATGGATACATAGCAGCAGTTTGTAAACGGAGGTAAAGATGTCCAAAATGTGGTGAAGATCACAAATTAGAAGAATGTAAAGAAGAAGCACAAGACAAATGTAACTGTGGAGGGAAACATAGAGTTACATATGGAGGATGTGCGGTAAGGAAGAAGGCAAAAGAAATCATACAGATTAAAACAACTAAAAACATAAACTATGCTGAAGCAGTGAAAAATGTGAAGGAACAGAAAACGAGAGATTGAACAAACAGTGAGTCAAACTCCACAACAAAGCAAAGTACAGTCAGAAGAAAATATCACAATATCAGTAGAAAAACTATTTTTCATAGCGTATGTTATTAACTGCACTGACCAAGCCAAGCACAAAACTGAGAAGATTAAAATAATAGTGAGAGGAGCTGAACATTTTTTTGAGATTTAAAGAAGTATCATGGATAAAAAGTTGGAGGTAGATGGGAAATCAGGACCATCAGGTGAAAACAGTTTATGTTAATATTACAATGGAATGCAAAAAGTCTAATTGCTAACAGACAGGAACTTAAAGGTTATATTGATAATCTTGAAGAACAACCAGAAATTATTTGTGTTCAGGAAACATGGTTAAAAACAACATTAGATTTTGTGATTAAAGGATATGATGGTGTAAGAAGAGATCGACAAGAGGGAGGTGGAGGAGGATGTGGAATATTTATAAAGCAAAGGACACAATATCAGGTATTAGAGAAAGGGAAAGAACTAGAATATATAGTAGTTGAGATATTTGAACAAGAAGGTAAATTCAAAATAATAAATTTTTATAATCCATGTAAAACATTATATACTGAAATATTGGAGGAGTTAACTGAATGTTTGGAAGGAAAAGTAATTTGGTGTGGGGATTTAATGCAAATAGTACATTGTAGGTTAAATGTAATGATAAAAATGAACAAGTAATAGAAGAATTAATGGAAATGAAAAATCTTGTATGTATTAATGATGGGAGGGGAACAAGAATCAATGTAAGAACAGGGATGGAATCAGTTATTGATTTAACAATTGTCTCGAATGTTTTAGCTGGTATTTGTGAATGGTTCATAGATTAAAAAATAAACAATAGGTAGGACAATAAGATTAAGTAATAGAAGAATTAATGGAAATGAAAAATCTTACAATAAGAGTAGGACTAAATTTAAATAAGAATATAAAGCTCAATAAAAAAATTTATTTTAATAAGGCAGATTGAATTAAATTTAGATATTTGAGACAAAATTAGAAAAAGTAGATATGAGAATGGATATAAATGATGTAGATTTAAAAATTTGCAAGATAATAATGGAATCGGCAAATAATTCTATAAAGAAATCAGGATGTAAAAATGATAAGAAAATGGTGCCATGGTGGACAAATGAATGTAAAGAAGCAATAAAGTTAAGAAATAAAGCATTTAAGGTGCTAAAAGGTAACCCAATTTATAAGAATTTAATTGATTATAAAAGAAAGCAAGCAATTGTAAGAAGAACTATTCAGAATGCAAAAAGAGAATATTGGAATTTTTTGTGTACAATAGGGAAAGAAACAAAAATTTTAAAAAATATTTGAATATCCTATATTAAAAATAGATAATATAAATATAATAAGAGATGGGACATGGCTGGGACAGGCAACCCTACCATTCACTTTTGGAGAATCACAAGCTTCCTTCTTGTCAGATTATTCAACTGTAAGACATCCTTCATCCAGGCGTTCAGATTTTTGATATTGATATTGATATTGATAAGTCCAGTCCTGTGTGGAAACAACAAGTGTTAAAGTAGCGATCAGCTGATTGTTGCAGCATCCGAGGATATTGCTGATATTGTTCGGGGTTCCTGTTTCATCCCAGAGAGACTGTGTGACTGTGAAAGGCACTCAGGATGAGTAAGGTAGAGGGCTATTTGTGGTTTGTTCTACTGCCCAAAATGGATGCTTGAGTGAAGGAGCTCTGTTGGATCAGTTGTAGACATGCAACTTGGCTCTTCCTGAGTAACTGAGTAGGGAAGGGAGAAAAGGAAAAAAAGAGAGGAAGGAAGGAAGAGGAGGGATGGAAGAAAGTTAGAAATAATCCCAATACAAGGTGTATGCACCCTACCTCCACAGACAAAGCTGAACAGGATATTATAAGAGGAGGTATCAGCGGTCTATCCAGGAACAGATGGTGAGACAGAGCTATACACAAACAGGATCTTCCTTCCAGTTCAGAACTGAAAGGGAAAAGGATCAGCATTTACATACATAGACACACACAAAAAACAGTGTTGGACTTATAAAGGTCTTTATGAGCAAGCATCAGCGATTTGAAAACCTGCATGGCTGCTATTGACACACCCCCATCTCTTCATTTCCTCTTTCCTCTGTTAAGTTTCCTCTCCTTTTTATTTCTCTGTTTCTGTACCAAGCCTCATTATTTTCCAGAGCTGCACTAAATCCACAGCCCGATACCAAAATGACAGGGTTACACATTTAAATACTAACAAAAATCTTTTGGATTTTAGAGCCAAAACATTTATGTTGGAGTGATAAAATATTTACCCAGATAGTGAAAAAGAAATGTCTTTAAAAAAGGTAATCTAGAAAGGTTTAATATAATACAAATGTTTAATTTACAGTCAATTAGATTTAAATTTTGTTGGCCTACATGAAAGACCCTATACTGTCAGCCTGGGGTGGAGTTGGTGTTAGCTGGTGTCCAGGTTGCATGTGGAGTTGTAGGAGTCGTGGAGACCTGTAATTAATAGGATGGTTGAAGTCTGCAGAGCGAGCTGCTGCAGGCCACCATTATACATATACACTGACCACACATTTAAATACAACACTCACACAATATCTCACAAGTAACAAAAACCTTTCTGAACATTCAATTTTTTATCTGCCTACTCCCATTAGTGTACAATGTCAAAATAAAAAGAAACACAACAGAAAAAATACTGATGTTCCCTCCTCTAGGACAGGGTTACAAAAACACCTTAATGCCTTCCAGAAAAACCATAAATTGTTTCTAAAATAGAATAAAAATATATTACTTCCAACAGTTTGTAATTTTATGTGTAACAGTAGAAAGGTGACAGGACATTAGACAACAACCCTTGGATCTGAAGCTTTATAGTCTCCATTGTTTTGTTTTTTTCCCTTCCCTTTTGATGAGAAGAGAGGGATGTGTTGCCACATAGGGACGCTCGCCTTGGACTGAGTCAGCTGTAGCCTTTACCTGGCCACCTTACTGCTGCTGTGTCCTTCTCATGGTAGTTGAGCAGCAGCTAAAGATGCACAGCAGTGTCATTCTCCTGGGGCAATGATGGCACAGAGGTGACTCACATTTAAAGAGCAGTCTAGACAGACTGTTGTACAGCCAGTGAATTATGTTAAGGCAGGTAACTCTCACGTGAACATGTTGAGGTTTCTTTGCAGATTTCTTTCCTGGTTGGACACAATAATATATTAATACCCCTTTATGATTGCACAATAGTTTTACTATTTTATGTGTTACCATCAATAGTGTCATCTTTATTTTTTATCTTCTGTAATTTGGTGACTATAAAATTTTAACTGTAAAAGCAGCAGTAAAATATAGGGTGCTTTTAAAAGCTTGCTGAGACGTGCATTAACTCCCAGTGCCCCCACCCCAAGCCTCTGCCCCCATTTTTCCGCTTACAACTGAACGCCCACCACCTGCACACTTCCACTGATGACTTCAATTGCAATATTCTTGTTATCAGATATCTGTTCAGTGCACTCTCCACAGGGGAATGACGTGGTGAGATATGAATGTGTGTGCTTGTGTACAGGTTAATGGAGCGCCCCCATCCTTTTGCAAATTAGACTGTTTGCTGTTGCATATGTCTGTTTGCAGGGACGTGAAACCGTTTGCGTGAGCCATTTGTGTCAATGTCAAGTGGATATTTTCCCACCCCTGCCTTCCTTCTCTCTTTCTTTCTCTCTCTCTCTCTGTGGTTCATATTCTGTTTTTGTTTTTCCCTGTGTGAGTCTGAAGTCATAACACATTTAACTGTTTAAATTGTATTGATGGAAAGTGGCCAAGAATAGCAAGGGCAGAGCTGGGAGGAAGATGGAGGGCAGGCCTCTACTGAGAAATCTGGAGAGCCAAAAGCAAGGCCTTTGGAGGAGATTTTAAAAGTAGATCCTTTATTGAGTAAATGATAACAGATAGAGATAGAGAACAAGAGCATTTTCACACTTGTAGTTTGTTAATTTTGGTCAGTTGATGAGTTTTTAACTTCTAATTTTTATGGGTGGCTTGTTTACTTTTTATACAGACAAAAGTGGAAACAAACTGAAATCTGTCACATAAACCTCAGGAGAATATCTGTGTATTGGTAGGATGTGTTGTACATACAAGAGGCTGATTCTGGTTTTGAGCTAGACGGAAAAAAAATTTAACTGAATCATCTCTTTTAAGCAAGAATATCTGAGGAGTTCACCAAATGATTTTAAGAAGACGTCTTGAAAGTTGCATAGGGTTTTATGCTTCACTACCATTGTTTATTAGTTTTTTCCTCTGCCACATTTCACAGTGTAACGCAAACCTAAGTATGGGAAGATGTTTGCAGCGTACACTTGCAAACTGCAAAGACTTGGAAAACAACCATACCAAGATCATTGGTTTGGAAATTTCCAGTCTTGAAGCATCTAACAGGACAATGTTTAATCTATAGTTTGAAAATGGAAAGAGTATAGCATGGCTGCTATCCACCTAAGCTTTGAGGTTTTTATTAAAAAGGTTGAGAAAAGATGAAAATTGTAAAACTGTTCAAAGAAGAGGGAGCGTGTAAAAAGATATTTTTCATCTGGAGGATAAAATATAAGAGAAATTCTGCAACAAGTTTGTGTGTTTGCTTGGGTGCTTTTATTTGTTGGCTTCAGGTCAGAAGTGAGAAAACGAAAACCAGGAATTTCAGTCAGTGTAGAGCCTGGCCTTCTATATTTATTAACCCATGCTTTGAATATTTTGAAAAACCATCAAGAGACCATGTTTGTTATTTCATTGCTGGGTGAAAAGGGAATTAAATAAATAAACAAGAAAGTTAACTAGCACTTTATTTAAATTTATTTAAACACGGGACTTTCTCTTTACTTATTACCAATTAGTCAAATTTTGTTTCAGTGTTTTTAGAAAAGAGAAAGAAGCTACTGTTAAATTAGATTTTCTTAATGATGTGTTGATTCTTTTTTTACTCTACTGCTTGTCCATCCCTCAGTTTGTATCCTATTGGCTGTGTTGACCACTGAATTTGCTGTACCCATTCATTGCGATATCCTACATTTCAATTTCACAGTGGGCCAGAATCTTAAAATGATGGGTGTTAAAATATGTACCACAGTGGCCCAAATGAGACAGAAATAGAGGTAAATAATATGAATGTTAAGCATAGAAAAACATCTGAAATCAGTTGTCTTTGCATGTTTGCATATAGAACAGTATAGGTGTATACCTAAAGATATAGAAATGAAAGGCAGAGGAAGATAACCTTGATGAACATTATCATTTAAGCTGGTATTTCAAAATGACCTTGGCTAAGGAGGCCTTATTAATCAGCAATTCTGTTTATTCCATGCTCTAGACTCTCCCATGCGTTTCTGCATCTTACATCATTCATTTGTAGCTCTGATTAACTTTACTTTTGTGTTCAGTTACAGTAGTGCTTATTTTTTACCAAGGAGAAACTTGAGGCGTTGCCTAAAATGGCTATGATAAATTCTGACAGTCACCTTGGAAGTCCATAGAATCAGCAAAAATCAAATTTTACTGACGTAATAACCTGATCATTCAGTATACTCAGGTGGTTAGCTGATATATTTTTTTCTGTGCACTTAACCCTGCTCAACTCTGACCTAACCAGAGCAACCTCAGCCCCCATATATTTGTATTGGACAAAGTAAAGCAAGATGGATGCATCACTGTATGCATCTCCTTTCTTATCCTAATCAATATGACCGTCACTCTGGAACAGAGTAAATCCTTTTAAATTTTAACCCAGAGTTTGTTATATTCACCAGCTTCTTAGATGTTTTCTTTCATTTGAAGTATGCCAGTAATTTGACCCTGCTTAAACACTTTAGTATCTTTGTCATGACCACAGTGTATGTCTTGTAGTTGCTTCACAAATGAAACCATACTAGCTGGATCAGTTAGGGTAAATAATATTTTTCCAGCTAAAACATAATCATCCATGCAGTTATTCAGTGGAGGCTCCTGTGCCTGTTTGCTTTGGTCCCAGACCCAGAAGTGCCTCCTTTAGAACAGGCACTACATTTTATTCTGTTTTAGCCTTTTATTTTCTAGCTCTTTATTCTCATTGGTAAATGATTTGCAAAACCTGTTTATTGTAAAGGTGATTTAATACTGCCAACATATATAATTCTGTATTCCTAAAGAACCTCACATATTTCATAGATTTTTTAAACCTATATTGCTTGCAGTGGTGAATATTTTCATGGGTTCTGTTTTCTTATTTACCATGATGCAATACTGCAGATGTTGGTGTGCAACCTGTAGATCATTTGAACTCTTTGAAAAAGAAATGTAAACAGAATTAGGATACAGAGAGGATGACGTGTCTCCCTGCTGTGCTACTTTAGGTTCCAAGCCACACAGTGGAGAAAATATTCAGTGATTTAAAGAAGGTACTTAACATGTAAACAGTTTTAGTTTTTTGCAATAATCTACAGCCTTTAAGTGCTTGTGTAATCTGGAAAGTATGTAACAGTTAGATGGATGACCATGCTTCTAAAAACACTTTAGACAAAGAACAAAAATATACTTTCAGTGTTATAAATAGGGTTGTAGCAGGATGTGTAAAGACACCTAAGCACAAAATTTAACAGTAAAATTATCTTACTCTATATGAGTTTTATAACATTACACAAGAATTTTCCTATCCAGCAATGTGATTTTAAAACAGCAAAACTTCCTCATGTTTTCATTCTATATCTAGTTCTAGGTAATAATTTTCATCATGTCACTTCTTTTTACTTATCCTCTCTTTATTTCTCAAAATCTCTCTGGGCTGTTGGATGAGTCACCTTGCATGTCTCAGTGATGCTACACATCCACAGGCACACACATGCCCAGCATGCTAAAATAAATTTGGTAAACAGGGTAGATATATGTATTGTGATGGAAACAAGTTTTAATAGGATGAAAGAAAACTATCCATGGCAAATAAAAGTGTAGACATTTTGTAAGAACATCCTAATGTCTGAACAAAAGAAGCTGCTCACTCTGTTAGTTTGGAAGTTTTCATTTAGAATTCTGGTATTTTGTTATTATAGAAGACATTTAAATCTAACCTCAAGTACATAAAATCACAAAATTTGTAACATTATTTACAAGTACAATTAAAAAAATGTGAATATTGTGAAAGCGAAACTCAGATTTATTATCTATGGAGTGAAATATCTTTAACTTTTATTTCTAGTAATTTTGATGATTGTGGCATACAGATAATGAAAAGATATTGAAATTCAGTGTCTTAGAAAATTTTAATATTGTGAAAAAGTTACATAATGGAAACTCATGATGTCACTTCCTAATCAGCCAATTAACTTAAAACACCTGCAAAGTTTCCTGATTCTTTAAGTACTCTCTCAAGCTGGGTCAGTAAGCGACACAATCATGGAGAAGATTGGTGACTGGACAGATGTTCAGAAAACAGTCATTGAAACCCTTCACAAAGAGGATAAGCCATAAAAATTCATTGTCAAAGAAGCTGGTTGTTCACAGCGTACTAAATCTAAAAGTATTCATAGAAAGTTGAGTGTAAAGGAAAAAGCACTCAACTTTAACAAAAGTTCAAAAGTTAACCAGAAACAGGGATAACTGCAACCTTGAGAAGATTGAGCAAAGTCCGTTTAATGATTTGGAGGAACTTCACAAGGAGCAGATTGAGGCTGCAGTCAACTCATCAAGAACCATCATGCACAGACAAATCCTACACATGGACCACAGATGTTGAATTTCTCATGTCGAGCCACTCCTGAAACAGAGACATCAAAAGTGTCATACTTGGACTGAGAAGAAAAAGAACTGGTCTGTTGTTCAGTGGTCCAAAACACACTTTCCAGATGAAAGCAAGGTTTGCATTTCATTCAAGGTCCCTGTGTATAGAGGAAGAGTGGAGAGGCACAGAGTCCATGTCCTTAGACGTCCAGAAAAAGGCTTCCACTGTCAGCAATGGTTTATTCATGATATTCTCATTTTTGTATCTGCGGTTGTATATATGTGACATCCAAGCAGATTATTACTCTATTACTTTGTGAAAAGTAATAGAGTAAAATCCCTATATATTTACAGAATCCATAAAACCCTAAAAATAAAGATGGCTGTGGTATTTATTTGCTTCAGAAGTTTGAATTTCAATCTGAGAATATCATCACCAACTTGTTTTAGCAGTTGTCAGCTAGACATCCAGTGAGATTTTCAGTTATGTTCAGTGAGCAGATCAATTTCTACTAGCATAAGATGCTAAAAGTATGTTGGACAAATCCGGATAATTGATGGATGGGTGTAAAGACGATTTTAATCGTAAAAGGAAAGGGTGATCTCCTGAATTATCTTTTTAGTGCACTGTAACATGTTGAGGTTGAGTTGGTGAGAATGAGAGTTCAGGAAGATTGTCTGCCAAGCACAACAGGAATGCACCAATACATCTTTGGAAGGGATAAAAGTCCAATTATGATCATATTAATTTCACCCCATGATTTCTAATTAAACATTAAAAATTCCTCTAAAAACCAATTTGCCGAATAAAAATGAGCATGCCTCAATTCTTTATGACATATTTTAAACCATGAGTTAAAAAAGGTTGAGTAAAACTGTCCAACACATGAATAAAAAGGTTAATAAAAACACTTAAAAAATATTTATGGAGTTTTACCAGTATGATTTCATTGGTTTTCCTCAAGAATTTTACCAAAATTCACATGGCGTAACATTCCCACTTACGTGTTAATAGATGCAACAGCTGATTCTGCTTTACTACTCTTATTTTTTTAATGTCGCGTCTTAACAAAATCTATTTAGACATCCTCCCACTCCCACTTTACCATCATAAATCTGGCTGAGGCTAAGCATGTGCTTAAATCCTTTCTGACATCTGTGGCCCTAAAGAACAGAGAAGGACACAGAAATCCAGCAGCTTCATGTGCTTAATGGTAAGGTGCATTAGGTTACTGCTGTCATCCCCCCTGGC
Source organism: Girardinus metallicus (assembly GCA_903067095.1). Lineage (NCBI taxonomy): Eukaryota > Metazoa > Chordata > Actinopteri > Cyprinodontiformes > Poeciliidae > Girardinus > Girardinus metallicus. The sequence continues at coordinate 1,071 of CAEGAE010035245.1, read as the reverse complement.
TGTTGCAAAGAAGAGCTCAATGAGAAGGGCTGAACTTCTCTTATGAATTAGAAATGACATATTAGAGAGTACATTAAATTAGTCATGACAAAGGATTCATGCTCGAGTCCAGTATTAAAACACTCAACCTCTAATAATGACTAATTATTCCAGGAGCCTTGTGCCTGATTTTGTAAATGCACATTAAGAATTAGACACAGTATTACTTTGCTCTTTAACAGTTGAGGATCTGTAAAACAATACATGTTTTTGAGGAGGCACGATGGTAAATAAGTTAACCCAAAATATTCTAAAGTTGCCATTTTCTTACAAAAACCCATATTAGCGTCATCATTAAAATGAATATAATGCATCAAATAATTTATGAGTAAAATCAAACAGAACCTCCCCCAAGAAACAACATATTAAGGGTATGATGTGAATGAAGGACCACTTTCTGCTCTTCCTAACGAAACAATGGCCATCACTAAGACACTTACAACATTTTATAATTACCAGGCTGCAAGAAATTGGGTCAGGGCCGGGAGGTGAGGAATGGAAATCTCGCTCCAGCATCAGCATGTCTGCCTACTGCAAGTTTTATACCCCCTGATCCCCTGATCTACATAGATTTGCAACTATTTTCTTCTTGTTTGGTTCAAGTTTTTGCCTTCCCCTAAATATGTCATGTGTAAGACCTGTTTCATAAAGATGTGGATACATATCTGTATGCAGCCATGATCTTAAAACACACACACACATATATATATATATAAAAAAAAAAATTCCCTTCTCACCCTCTGCGGGTGGTCTCTTTCATCCTCTGAGCTCGGGTCCTCTACCAGAGGCCTGGGAGCTTGAGGGTTCTGCCTAGAACTGCACATTTCTGGACTGAGATGTCTGATGTTGTTCCTGGGATCTGTTGTAGCCACTGCTCCAGTTTGGGGGTGACTGCCCCGAGGGCCCCGATGACCACAGGCACCACTGTGGTCTTCACCTTCCAGGCCTTCTCCAGTTCCTCTCTTAGGCCCTGGTATTTCTCCAGTTTCTCATGCTCCTTTTTCCTGATGTTGTGGTCACTTGGTATTGCTA
>CAEGAE010035231.1:0-11498 GCA_903067095.1 Girardinus metallicus | reverse complement strand
GAAATAAATCTTGTGACACTGCAGAAGCTTATTGAAACAATGCCACAGCGAATGTGGGCTGTAATCAAAGCTAAAGGCGGCCCAACAAAATATTAGAGAGTGTGACCATTTTTTGGTGGCGACTTTTTTTTTTGGCCAGGCAGTGTATATATATATATATATATATATATATATATATGGTCCTTTCTATTAAAAATTTCCAAACATACTCTGTTTTGGACCAGATATTGATTAAATCTCTGTGAAATAACAATTACAAGTCAAATAGTATATTAAATTATAATATCCTGAATAAGTCATAAAGGAAAAACTTTCTTAATGAATTTGCAAAAGTTTCTACATATTAATTTTTTTTTTTTCTGTCAAGATGGAATGCTGAGTGAACATTCATGAGAAATAATCTGAACTGTTTTGATTTTAGCAAATGACTGCAATGAAAGAGAGTGGAAAAATGTAAAAGGTTCTAACTACCTTCCGTGTTTAGAACCCTGTAACTGAACTCCAGGAGATGGTTATTTACAGTACAGAAAATTTCTGGTAAACTTCATGGAACTGTAACTTCATTACAGTTCGACGTATGTAACGCGTCGAACTGGCGCATTACATGCATCTTGAGCAAATGTTAGTCATTGGGTGAAATTTAGAACCACAACAGAGTCCACACCTCTAGGAAGCAATTGTTTCTCAATAGCCGAGGATCCAGACCCTCTGTACGAAGCAAGGCATAGAGCAGGAGCTGGTTTACCAGGCTAGGAGATGTTCAGTGCCTTGAGGCGCTTTTCCACTAGAGCGCCTTTAACTGGTGTGGTCCCAGTCTGCCCCAACCAGATTCATTTTCCATTAGCGGATCCGGTGCAGCTCTGCGTGTCTGGACCATGCGGGTGTAGCACGATGGCAAATTCCAATCCCTTGCCATTTGCATACTGTTGGCTCTAAATCTCATATGCCTCATTCAATTTACAACAAACTGGATATAAATGACCTTTATCCTCTGAAAAGGCCAATAGAATTATACTGGAGTTTGGCTCCAGTGCATCCCTAGATTATTTCAGCAGCTATGTCTCTATATACGCATCATCCGATCTGCACCTTTTTTTTTTTTTTGGGCATCATCATTGCTACACACGTTGGTGTGATAGTTTGATGACATCATTTTATCTCTGCCCACAGAGAAGAATCTGAAGATTATTGGGCGACTGCTTCTGAAACCGCATCCACTAATCCTTGATCAACTACACATGACGTCTTCATACGCCTAAAAAAAAATATCCTTTAGGCATTCGCCACCAAATAGTGACTTTAGCTCCATTGTGAAGAATCGGTTTTAGGTCTAATTTTAAAGACTTGCTACTGCATTAACGGACAATTGGAAGATTCGCCAAATGCACCGTCTTTGTTAAAATGGCCAAATTTTGTTGAACATCAAGGGCAAAACATTCAGGAGTTGAATACTTTTGATAGGCGTTCTATGCACACTGTGTATGCTTTTCAGCAAAATTACCATATACTTGGTATGCATATACCATATACGGGGGCTTCCTGGTAGGCCAGTCACCAGGAGCTATAACGTGACCCCTTCCGCTGGCTCCAGGAAGTCTCCTCTCTGTACTCTGGGCAAAGTTTAAATATTATTTAAAAAGCACATATACCATGGCAAAAGTAACAAAGTATAGTTGCAGTATCTAACCTTTCTTAAACTGTTCTCTGTATACAACAGTTACAAGACATGTTTGGCTGTCAGTTGTTAACTGATAAATCTCTACAGGTTGTCTTTTTTTATTATATTTACCTGCTTAAATTATTGTTTTCTCGCCCAAGATAGAGATGTGGGTGGTTAGCCATTTGCTATTGTAGATTGGCCTGTGCTTTACTGCAGAAATCAAAACCCTGTACGGTGGATTCAAAATAAGCCAAAAAGCCTTGGAAATATTTGAGATGGACAAAGTTGTATTTTTACAAATTCATGCTGAAAAATTAAAACGTCAGATGTAGCAAAGCGGCTCAGTTTTCTTCTGCATAAAAGAGTCAGCGGTCTTGGAGCTTTGGAGACCAGGAGGCTGCTGTCGCTGCAGTTCTACCACACCTTTCTGAACATACAAACTACAACTGAAGCATAACAGCATTGTTGAACTTGTGTTCATTAATATTTTAGTTTTCAACCTTAATCTCCCGTCGTTCAGCTATGTTGTGACTGAACTTATGCAAAGTGACCTCCATAAGATCATTGTATCACCACAGCCTCTGAGCTCAGATCATGCCAAAGTTTTTCTGTATCAGATTCTTCGAGGTAAGTGCTTATTTCTTTTTTTTCAATCATGATGGTGTTCTTACAGCAGCAGGGGTAAGAGGGAATTTACTGAAACAAGAAACGGGATAAATCCTGCTGCAACACACCAGTAAAAACCCCCGTAACTTTGGATTCCAAAAATTACAATATTGTGAAACGTTTGACCTTTTTGTCACCATTTTCATAAAGTGAAACTCCTTTTATTGATTTGTTAGTGAAACATTTTAAGCCTTTATTTCTTGTAATTTTATGATTATGGCTTACAGATAATGAAAACCCCAAATTCAGTATCTCTAAACATTAAGATTAAGTTGTGAAAAAGTAAAATATTGGATACATTGTGTTCCCAGATGGAATGCTGCTTGTTTTGACTGTGTTGCTGCTGCTTTTCCCTGGGTGAAGGGTTTGAAGAGGCAGTCCTCCATTAGGCTGGCCAGTTTGTGTCGTCTCAGTGTGACGTTCGCTCCGTTAACTGTCTTCCATGAGTTGGGGAAAGGGATTTGTCTATTGGCTTAGCATGGAGAGAGTTCCAGCTTCTCAACAGCTTATCAGACCTTTCACTGCTTTGAATTATCGGTAAAATCTCGTTTCCATCTCCAGTGTTGACTTTCCCTCTCCAAGTCAATTAATCTTCATTTTCATCACTGCTAATTTCTGCAGTAGTTTGTCACAGTCCTGTGTGGCGACGTCTTGAACCCTTTTAGCTTGTAAGTAAGAAAATAAAGTAAAATCCATTGAGTCAATTAATTTCAAGCAATCCAGCTGTGAGGGCAGAGAATATTAAAAATAACTACCAAAGCTAGTTATATAAAATAACTTCCAAAATGCAAAACTGAAACCAAAAAGCTCCTCCTCCTTCACAGGCAAGCATGGAATGGGGTTCCATGTCATCTGTGAATGTTGGTCAACTGGGTTTTCTGAAGTTAGCAGTCATCTGCCAGGGCACTTCATGCATCAGTCTGCTAACAAACTGCATGATGATTTCATTTTTCATAAGGATCTAGAGTCAGGCCACTCTGCCTATGGTACTAAAATGAACCATGGTGGCTATGATGAGGTTCAGCAGCCCTTCCTCAGCCGAACCTCACAGAGGTTCTCTATGAGCTGTTAAGAGGAAGATGACCTAGAAGTCACCATCAAAGCCATTCCACCTCCTCAGAGCCACAGGCTGATCAGCTCTGTGTCACACTGCACTGATGCAGTAATTCATACAAAAGGAGCCCCAACCAAGTACTGAGTTCAAAGAAATGAAGCCTTAAATTTCTGTATGAGATATAAATCTTTATTGTGGTTTACATTTTGTGCCTCAGAAATTATTAGATTATTGCATAAGATCAATACTCGAAATGACCAGAAATAAAATTTTATTTTATTTCACTATGTGTAATGAATTTATATTTGAGTTTCACTTAATTTTCTTTGTTGGAGCTTTTATTAATAAATATTACAATGTATAACATGTATTTTTTTTTAAATTTTTTTAGAAGATGTGTAGGAAGACTTGTTCACTTTTCCCCCCAAGAATCAAACTTAAAGATCAAGTAGCAGTATGATGTGGATGTTTCGGTGCTGAGCTTCTATCAACTAACTGTAAAAGTCGAGTCTTTCAAACTAGTCGGTGATGGACTGGATGTAGTTATTTGAATGATTCCAGAACTGTTTTTATCTACTAAAAGTTTTTGGTTTACCTGCAGGACTTAAATACCTACACTCTGCTGGAATTCTGCACCGAGATATCAAACCTGGCAACCTCCTGGTCAACAGCAACTGTGTGCTCAAGGTGTGTGAAAAAAGTTGTGTTGCTACCATTTATGTCATCAGATGCATTTATGCTGTAGATGAACATTTATAGCAAGTGTTTGTCGAGTACAAAGACCTTTTTCCCTCAGTAAACGAAGCATGAAGGTCCTGGGAGCATAAACAGCAGTACGAATATAAATGAAAAAGAGTGGTTAATGGTAACGTTTCTGTCTATGTGTTTAGATCTGTGATTTTGGCCTCGCCCGTGTGGAGGAGTTGGATGAGTCCCGGCACATGACTCAGGAAGTGGTGACGCAGTACTACAGAGCACCAGAGATCCTTATGGGCAGCCGGCACTACTCAAACTCCATCGATATTTGGTCTGTGGGCTGCATCTTTGCAGAGCTGCTGGGTCGGCGCATCCTCTTCCAAGCTCAAAGTCCCATTCAGCAGGTAACTTCTTCCTCTGCCAATTGGGATCATAATGAAAAATAAGAACAGAGCCACATGCCTATGTGTGAGTGAAGCTTGGTTTATTTTTCACACTTGCTTTACTCTGGGTCGTTGGCCAGCCACTGATTAAAAAGGTGTTCTCGGAGACAAGCGGTCCATGTTGACACACATTTGGAGGCATTTCTAAAATGGATTTTTCTGTGTTTAGCTGGATTTAATCACTGACCTACTAGGGACGCCTTCTATGGAGGCAATGAGGACGGCATGTGAAGGCGCACGGGCGCACATTCTCAGAGGAACTCATAAGCAGGTAATCAGTCTGGAGTTTGAATGGGGAAAAAAAAAAAAAAAAGCATCATGTGAGCCATCATTGCATTAGGACAGGGAACCCATAATGCACTGGGGTAGTGAGCAGCAGGTTCTTTGGCCTCTATGCCCCTTGCTATTATTTTAGATCTTTGTTAATTTGTATTTCTTACTGATTGTACATTACACAGAGCAGTAATGAGGTCAAGACATTATAGAAGTTATTTTATTTTCTCAAACTGAAACGATATCCAGAACTCCTTGATTATTGCAAGTTTCATTGAAAATCCTTGAAAATTTAAAAATGTATTAATTTGTTAGATTTAAATGTAAAGGTGTTAGGTGAAATTCTTTGGCTATGAGGTTTTCAAGTCATCGTATAGTACCTATTGCAGTATATCAAACTAATTCTGTCTCCAGGAAGCATGGCACTTTTTTTTGTTGTTTATTCAGGAGTCACTGAACTGGTTCTCCTTTCCATGTGTTTGTTCCTACAGCCATCCCTCCCTGTGCTGTACACACTGTCTAGCCAGGCAACCCATGAAGCAGTTCATCTGTTATGCAGGATGCTGGTGTTTGATCCAGTAAGTCATTCCTTGTTCATTACATGTTCAAATGTTTTCACTGAGTCCAGGGTTTCCTCTAGGACTTTTAGAAATGGCGGTGGTGGGCTGTGCAGCAGATTGGGGGCCAGAAAACTGCATTCAAGTCTAGAGAACAGTACGACTGTGTGAAACTACTCAAAAGAACCTTGTTCTTCAAAGTTCCTCCTGGACATCATGTATGTTCTCATATTTAGATTTGTGCAGGCTGCAACGTTGCTGCTCTAATCCGCTCTTTTTCCAGAGATCTCCATTCCCTACTTGCTTTGAAGCACATTCACATGTGGGCTATACAAAACAATAAAAGATTCTTAATTTAATCATGAGGCATAAATTAATGTTTTTGATTTTTTTTTTTTTTTTTTACAAAATGGTAAGCATGCTGTCTACATGCCTTATTTAGAATTTGCCAAGCAGACACATGGACGTCAGAGTAAAGCCACCCTTCTGGATACATTTTCACTCACCTCAAAGAATCTTGAGGAAAATAATCCAATGTACTACTTTCATTGCTTCATTTTTTTTGGAGTGGTTGTTTCAGTCTTATTGCGTCATTGGTTGAGGCTGATCATTTGAAAGCTGAGGGATTAGCTCTCAGCTTTCACGTGATCTGCTTGTCGGTGATCTGAAGCCCATTAGTAACACTACATCACAATGGAGGTGAATTTTCCAGCCTATGCTGTAAACGGTATTCAGACTTCAGTTTTCCTGTGAATCTGAGTCGGGTTGTTACTGCAGTTCTCATTTGGATCCCGTCCAGATGAGAACGCCACACAGTCCTTTATTCACATGTTTGGTCCCAACGAGTTTCTTCCTCCTCTGTGGCTTTCAAGCCTTTTTCTTGAGAAAGGAGAACCATTCCTAAAATTGCCAAGGTGAACAGCATGCTCTCAGAAAATGCAAGTCCTTCAAAAGCTAATGTCTTCAATGAAATTCAAGTAAGCGACCTTTCAGACCATCTAGCTTTCCGTTTGATTTCTAGTCTAAGAGGATTTCTGCCAAGGACGCTTTGGCTCACCCTTACCTAGACGAGGGTCGACTGCGCTACCACACGTGTATGTGCAAATGCTGCTACACCACATCCTCCGGCCGTGTTTACACCAGTGACTTTGAACCGGTCACAAACTCCAAGTTTGACGATGGTTTTGAGAAAAATCTGACCTCTGTGAGGCAGGTCAAAGGTAAGCTTTCTTTACTCTTAGCAGCTGGATATTTTAATGGTATTCCTGATTTGAAATGGAACTGAAGGAATTTGAAACAGGAGCATGAATTTGGATAAATGAAAAGATGTTTTTTTTTTCCCCACGTAGAGATCATCCATCAGTTCATTTTGGAACAACAGAAGGGGAGTCGCGTGCCGCTCTGCATTAACCCTCAATCAGCTGCTTTCAAAAGCTTCATAAGGTAAGGAGACATGTTCTAACTACATACAATCATCAGGCGATGTGCAAAAGAAAGGCTTTCATTTGAGAGTTCTCATTCATTGTCTTTAGCTCTTTCAAACAAGCCAAACAGACTGTGTATTTACTTAAAGTACCATGAACTACCTGCCAAAAAATGGAGCTTACCTGTTTGTTTCAGTAATGTCATAACCTAAGAGAAATTGTGATCCCTGAAATGTGGAGGTGTCTAGTGTATTTTCATTTTATCTGCAGGTGTACCTAGAGATTTTATCATTTAGAAAATCTACTGCCGTATCTTCCATTTCTTCCATCACAGCTCCTGCTTTGATGTGTTCTGCTTCCCTTTGAAAAAGTTTCCGATTTAAAGTGCTTGTACGCGTCACCCGCTCCAGACTGAAACCTCTGATGTGCTCAAACTTCCTGTAGGCTACCAGTTTGTTCAACCTGATAAAGTGGTGACAGCACAACAATCTGAATCATTAGTAACTGTCAAACCTCCTGACTTCAGAATAATAGTCTTGACTTCATCAGTCCCTTCTTGTTAGTTCTCGTCTTTTGCTCAGAAACTCTCCTCTAGATCATAACAAATAATGAACAAATGGATGGTTTTATTGGGATGGTCAACAGGTACCCACAGAGCAGAGAAAATTATCTTTTTTTTTATTACATCTGCCTGAAAACATGCATATCCAAACTGCTTCATAATAAATCAAGCTGTGTTCTATAGCTGTAATCTTAGGTTTTTGCCAGAAGAGGGCAGTGTATGCTTTCTGAAACTTATAATGGCAGCAGAAAGAGACCAAGCAGAAGAAGATTACAGAAAGCAGAGCTGTCCTTAAGGGCTGCTGTACATGAAGCTGGAACATCTGCCTACTGTTAGTGAAGTAATAAAGTAACATTTTTCTTCATCCAGAGCTGTCGCAGATTTACAGTTATCGAACATGTTTATTGCTTGGAAACTCAGTTAGATAACAGCAGGTACAGAAAGCTACCTAGCTAAACAAGTTTTAGTGATAAAATGTTTAGTAAAAAAAAAAAAAAAATGCTGAATCACCAAAAACCACACCATACCAAACATCATGCTCTGGTTGCTTTTTTTCCAAGGTTTTTTTGTCAAGATGGATGACTATATGAAGAGTCTTAAATATCTGTCAGTCTGACTAAATCGTCCTGCCTCTGCTTATAAACTTAAAGGGGTAGTATTATGTCAAATGTATTTTTTTTTAGCTTTATATCATGTTATAATGTTGTTCCCTCACCAAAAACATACTTAAGGCCTCATGTATTAAAACATGTGCAGTTTTCACAGTAGAAGTTGGTGTAGAGAAATATTTCACTAAAAATTCCACATGTATAAAACCATGTGCAGCTGCCACATACACCGCCCTGTCTCCGCCCATACCCAGAAGGCTGTGACCGTGTCTGAATAACCATGGCAACGGTCCAGGTTGACTGTTATGGGCAATCTAGGTTAAACATCGACATAGTGTTTAACCTGTCATCAGGTGCTTTCCCCACCTCATTAAATCATGCTATTGTGGAACCAAAACTTAAAAAACCCAACAGTTTTAAAGAACTATAAGCCTTCAATCATTATAAACAGAAATGTAAAAAAATGTTGAGTGTAATACAAACAAACACCCACTAACAATCTCACATAAAATAAAATGTTCCCAAACCTTTTAAATCTTTCAATTTATAGGATGTGCAACAAAAATATGGTGCCTAAATTCTGAGAATATCTTCCGTTCCCACCGCCTAGTGGTGTGTTTTGTTCTTTTAAACTGGTTTGGATCCAGCTGCCTTCAACTGGTCCAATGAAGCCAAAAGCTCTCATTGAGTCGTGGGACAAAAATCTACTGAAGCAAGTCTGTTAGTAGGAACTCCAAGTTTGAAACATCTGTAAAGATTCTAAATCCCCTGCAGGGTGCCTCCAGCTTTTGTCGTGAGCAAAAGTGTTCACGCTCTTGATACATTTCCACATTTATCACGTCTGAACTACTATGAAAGTTCAGTATATTTTATTTGTGTTTTGTGCAATAGACAAACACAATCACTTGTCTATTTGACAATGAATAAAATGCCATTTTGAAATGGAATGAAAGGGAAGCATGGCTTCATTAATAATGATATATTTATTTATTTTTTTTCAGTTCAAAATTTTAGAAGCTTGCCTTTTACTCTGACACCGATGAAGAAAAATACCTTTTAGATGTCACCAGAAGCAGCACGTAGCCTATAGGGGTTCATGTGGGACACTCAGCTAACAGGACAAATCTGAGACATGCAGTCCCCAATCTGGCCTTCGAGTGACAAGAAGGAAGCCTTTGAAAGAAAGAAAGCCAGACAAGTTCCATTTGCAGGGACTTCAGTCTGAAGATGTGAAAAAACTTTAAGCTATTAACAGTGGCTCTATGAGAGAACTGAATACTGTCCCAAACTTTTCAGATTTCGATTTCAAAAAAAGGGAAACGATAATTGGTCTTCCACGTTACAGTTACAGTCTGCTTTGTGTCGGTTTATCCCACATCCCAATGAAATACCTCGAAGTTAGTGGTCGTAAAGTGGCGAAGCGTTAAAAAAAAAAGTTAGGGATATGTACTGTATGCTGCTACTGCCGTTGTACATTTACACTAACAAATTAAATTGCTAACTGTTATTCGGGTTTTGCCCTCAAACATCTTTCTTGCAACACTGAAAGGACATATTGCTTCATGAAAAATTCCGATGTTCTGATATTTTATTTTCACGTAAATCTTGCCAAACAATCAAGGTAACGTCGGCCCGTCATCTCCTGTCCACATGGTTTCGTGTGGACATCGACCTCTCTTGTTTTCAAGTGTCTATAATATCGATCTCGGTTCTATGAAGTTCCTGGTTGAAATATTGACATAAACTTTGTGTGTTAAACTATTATGACATGAGTAATCATATTGTAATAGGTATTGCTTTGAGCCAATAAACAAACGAGTACTCCCCATTGATTCATTTGTCGGCCTGCTTTCAAACAGCTCCACAGTAGCTCAACCCTCTGAAATGCCTCCGTCTCCGCTTGTGTGGGAATAGATGCTGCTGTGCACCATCCTTTTCCCCAGCTGACCCGTTGGAACCCGAAAGCACCTAATAATTACGTAGCATTTCACTGGAGTGAAGAACATGCGGCTCTGATCTATTCAAGTGGACACATGGAGAAAACGACTGATACCTTCTGGATTTGAAGTCTTGATGTACAAATGAAGGGGACAGCAGCTTCATAGAACAAATGTTGAAGGTGTACTAATGTATTAGTTGCTGAGTAGACAATAAAATCTTTAGAAAACAAAGTATACAGTTGTTAATGATCGTACCCAATACCTGCAAAGATGTATAGATTTTTTTTGTTTTTTTTTGGCAGATGTAAACTACTTGCATTTATTGCAAACCGTACACTTTGGCATATTCCTGTTATTACATCAACCAGCAATGTTGCAATGGTTCTTTAGATCCCACGTTGCTTCGTATCCAGACAATCAACTGTAAATGTGTCTGTAGAATGGACAGATACCCCAAGTTTTACAAAAAAAACAAAAAAAAAAAACATGCCGTTTGAGAGATGTGAAAAATGTTTAAACTTTGGCTGTTGGAAGCATTTGTCTTTTTTTCTTTTTTTTTTTTCCTCATCAAATGTTTAATTTACCAAAGATTAGGAGCCTCGTGCAGGAATTGTGCAGCGAGGTAATCAATGGGCCCCGTGCACAAACAGTACATGCTTTCTAAATGGGTGTTCGTCTGCACAGTTTTCACTTTATGCAAAAATGTAGAAGGAGAAGCGTACATCTTATAGAAGGATGCTCCTGATGTTCCAAGTGGTTTCAGTTGAAGGAATTCTAAAGATACTGCCATCAGACCTTCCTTGCACGACCACTTCGTTCAGTTCGGAGGTCCTGGTTCTGTTCGGATGCTCAGGTTCTGATGGAGCAGTGGTTCCCAGCCTTTTCTCTCCCTCTTAGCCCCTCCCAGTCCTTTCACTGGTAAACCCAGTTGCTCCTGCTCTTGCATATTAAACCAGAGGTTATCGTCCACAGCATAAAAGTTTAAAAGACAGTCATCACTGATTCTGAGTAAATGTACTGGAACTTATGAGTTTAAAGTAAGTTGCAAAAAATCTGGCACTTAATAAATGGAAATAATTTGTCATTCTAACTGATCTAACATGAGATTTTTGATCTGATTTTAATTCAGAAAGCAAGGAAGAAATTGTCTTTTTAATCGGTTTATGTAATTGTTTTTAAACACAACAATGTTTTAACACAAGAAGTATTAATGCATTTGAATCACTTTGCTGAGCTTGGCTGTAATATTTGTGATGGAAAGTTAGACTTTTAAGTAAAGCTGCTAATGGCAGAGGTATGCTACTGAATAACAGTCAACATGTGGAGTCTATGTACATTTACTGGACATTTGAATTGGGTCAGAATTACTCTAAGTAAATAAAGAAAAAAATACAGCAGTACTTTTTCCAAACACTTTCAAAATTGCTGTGCAAAGATTCACACACAGGGCTGCTTTGGGCCAGCAAGGATATCGTTTCTAAGCCTGGTTTCTAAGGATATCGTTTCTAAGCCTGGTTTCTAAGGATATCGTTTCTAAGCCTGGCTTCTAAGGATATCGTTTCTAAGCCTGGCTTCTAAGGATATCGTTTCTAAGCCTGGCTTCTAAGGATATCGT
>CAEGAE010035223.1:0-16493 GCA_903067095.1 Girardinus metallicus | reverse complement strand
ATCACTGCCATAATAAAGGCATTGCCATTATTGTAATTTTTTTTTTTTTTTTTTTTTTTTTTTTTTTTTTTTTTTTTTTTTTTTTGAACATTTGGAAGTGGGAAAGTATTTTCTGCACTAGAAGAAAGCTCATATAAATAAACCAAGAAAAGAGAGTGCATTAAAAGATGCAGATAAAAAGGCTCTTTGTCAGTCTGCTGGAAAAGGTCATCCAGAATTTGTCAGAAGCCATTTTATATAAGTCAAGTGAGGTTGGAGCCTTTTTATTTTTCTTCTTCTTCTTCTTTTGACCCAATGCACCGTTGTAAAATCTCAGCTAATACTATTCGTCTTTCACACCTTCCCTCCATTACTCCCCACCAACCCCTCACAGACTCCTCCGAGGGCGTATCCCTGCAGCTGGGCAACGTGAAAGACTTCATCCTCAGCTTGGACATAAAGTTCACCTCCAACGGCAGTGTTTCGGTGGTCCTAGAAACCACAGAAAAGGGACCTCCCTTCACCATCCATTACGTTACCAACACGCAGCTCATCGCCTTCAAGGAGCGTGACGTCACCTACGGCATCGGGCCTCGATCCTCCTGGAGCACGTTGACCAGAGACCTGCTGACCGACCTCAGGAAGGGAGTCGGGTTGTCGAACACGAAGGCTGTCAAAGCCACAAAGGTTGGTTCAAATCCAAACTCGCATGTGGATAAAACTTATGGAAAGATAATTTAAAGGGTTATTCTTGACAGTACCGGTAATCTTTTTTTTATTTCCCAAAAAAATCCTTTTGAATATCTTTTTCATCCTTTACAAACCACAGAATTAAAGTAAACAGAGCTTAAAATATAATCGCTTTTTTTTGGAAACCAAAAAATACCTGAAGTTTTATTCACTTTATGAATTACTTAGAAATTTGTCAGACATTAATTGATATTAGACATCTCTCTCTATAATATTTAGCTATCTTTTGAGGATGCAGTTGAAGAAAAAAACAAAACAATTGACAAGTGACTTTATTGATAAGTCCTGCGACTGATTTGACTTTGATAATTTGTTACACTAGTTGAATTAATGCAAGATTTCCGCACATCTTGAAAGAGCATTAAATTTATGTATCTAAAATTAAGGTTGTAAATAAAATGTTGGCCTTAAAAACATTAATCATAAGTCTTAAATTTTGTTTTGGTACAACCATGTAATCTCTTGTATTCTATGTAGATGTTTTTTTCTCACAGGAGATCATGCAAAAGTTTGAGTCGCATGCTGACATGTTCACTGCGACAGAACTGTACTCTGTCTTGAGGCAGTTAAGGGTACCGGTAACAAGCTGCAAATAGTTGCTAGCTTTTTGAGTCTATCATAGGCAAGTGTAAATCTATCTGCAGTTGGCTGGACGATGTTCATCTTCGCCACTGGCTCTCTTCTGTTGCCAGTACATATGAAGCTGTATGCATTCTGCAAAAAATGCTTGGCACTATAGGGGTTAATGCTGTAGCAAGTCATATGCCATGTGAGAATCACATGGCATATGAGACGCAAAAGAACAAAATTTTGTTCCCCTGAAACAAAAAAATACACTTCTTTTGCACATTTCTGTCTTAAATTTGGTAATAGTGGTTTTAAAAAGTCTTGAATTTGAATTGGTGAAACCTAACATTAATGTTAGGTCATTGTTACAAAAGTTTTAAAATAAGGTCACTAATTTAGAGCCCGAATCTTTCTAATCTTGTCTGCGTTTCTGCACAGATCATGCCCAGACGGGTGGTGCGGCTAGTCCTGCACGGACGTGGCTTTGTTGACAACATCACCATCTCCACCACTGCCCACATGGCCGCCTTCTTCGCCGCCAGCGACTGGCTAGTGCGCAACCAGGACGAGCGAGGGGGATGGCCCATCATGGTCACTCGAAAACTGGGCGAGGGCTTCCGGCCCCTGGAGCCCGGCTGGTACTCGGCCATGGCCCAGGGACAGGCTATGTCCACCCTGGTGAGAGCCTACCTCCTCACCAAGACCCAGGCTTACCTCAACGCTGCCCTCAAGGCGGTGGGGCCGTACAAGGTGCCTTCAGCGCAGCACGGGGTCAAAGCGGTGTTCATGAACAAGTACGACTGGTATGAGGAATACCCCACCACGCCCAGCTCGTTTGTGCTCAACGGCTTCATCTACTCTCTGCTGGGACTTTACGACGTTGCTGACACGGCGGGAGAGATCCTGGGCAGAGAGGCGGGGCAGCTGTTCAGCCGTGGCATGGAGTCCCTCAAGGCCATGCTGCCCCTCTTCGACACGGGGTCCGGGAGCATCTACGACCTGCGTCACTTCATGCTGGGCACGGCGCCCAACCTGGCCCGATGGGACTATCACACTACGCACATTAACCAGCTGCAGCTGCTGGCATCCATAGACAACGCTCCCATCTTCAGGGATGTGGTGAAGCGCTGGAAGAACTACTTAAAAGGGATTCGTGCCAAGCACAACTAGTCGAACTCAGCAGATTTTACCGCTGAGTTTAGAAGAGAATCAATGTTTAGGCTGTAAGAGCAAAGCAGAAGATTTTATAGAGAAACGTGTGTGTGTGTGTTGTGTGTGTGTGTGAGTCACTTCTGGTTAACGGCCTGAAAGATGAGTTGCGATACTTTAACTTTGTGTGCACTGTTGAGGGTTTGACATTTTCTGCTACGTTGACTGTAGCTCAGCTTGTGTCCCTGGAGCTAGAGTTTGTAATTCTACACAGACCTAGCTTCAGCGTGTGAGTGTTTGCATTCATAAAGAACGATTGTGTGTTTTGTTTAAAAAAAAAAAAAATCTACATAGAAAAAAAAAATACACATTGGAACATTTTCTTTAATGCATCAAGATTTCTCTTATAGGTTTTTGTACTTTAAATCAGACTTCAGAGGTTTACTGGAGTAAACTGTGAAAATCGGAGTGTGTTTAAAATGTTGCCAAGAGAAGTTGATATTATCAAAAGATAGTTTAACAGTTTATATTTCTCCGGAGCGTGCTCATTGATGATTTCAGTTACATTTCACAGATATAATAATGACAGTGAAGGATTATCTCAGTTTTTTTTTTTTTCTCCCTCCTCATTTTTTCATCCGTTTGTCTAAAAATATTCAATAGACGTCTAACAAGCTGTTTGAAGTCGGCTCTGAAGGATAAGTGATGGAGGTAGCAGAAGTGTATCCGAGATAAACCCATCAAGCTTTAATCTTTAACGGTTGTGAACGCTGTTGCTACCAACAAACTCCTCTTAGCTGCTTTGCTATGTTTTTAATAGGACAGTAAAACAGCAAACCAGGCCAGGCAAAAGAAAAACCTCTGCTACTCTTTGGGTTCACCTTGGAAAGTTAACGTGTCATCTGTGAGACCTCTTCTGAATCGGCATGAGCGCCGAGGCTGATTGCAGCTAATCACAGATCAGGAAAAGAAAAATTAGCAGCAGAAACTTTGGCCGTTCCTCTGCAGCATCCTCCACATTTATTGGCACCCCGACTAAAAATGCTTAAGACACCTTCAGATAAATTCATCTCGTCTTCTATGTGCATAATCCCAGTCTAGACTCCTCATTTCAGTTTAATGGACTCAAGCTCAAGGATTTTTTTCAAGACAGCATTCTGACCGTCCTCCCTCTTTGTATGGATATCTTGCGTGTCCTTGTTTCATTGCAGCTTCGGTACTTTTAAACTATAGAAATTTACAAGTTTTATACACGTCTTACTTGAATGGCCTGCTCTTGTTTTTCCTATTTTGAAGACTGGCGAAGAGAAATGTCTATTCCTGTACACTGACCAATACAACAAAAGTACACATGGAAAAAGTTAGTTACATTTTTCTTCCTCTGTTAGAGGCTCCAATCATTAGTTTGATTTTCAAAACTTCAGTGTGTGATTATGGTATTGCAATAAAGAATGGATTTATTTTAGGCATTTTTTTTAACTAGGGGTGCCTACAAATGTTGAGAGTTAAGAATGCGACTCAGGAAAAGAACAGATCGAAGCCAACATGTTCACCTTTCTTAAAGACGTGTTGGCAACACGACGGCGACTGGAAATAGTTGTTGCCTCACTTATCGATGCTTTTGTTTGTCGAGTTGTAAGGAAAATCCACTAGATCACTCCTAATTTAGCTGTCAAACAAACAAACCATTGTTGTTCATTTTCCTTGCGAACGTTTTCATCTTAAAAGCTTTTCTTCTGTCACACTCTAGTCTTGATTATTCCCAGAAACAAGTGTGGGCGGTGTCGGCGCGCGTGGAGGTAGACTGATGTGGGCAGCGGAGCCGCAGCTGTCACGTCGGTTCAAAGCGTTTAGATCCAGAGAATGCCAGCAGCAGCTGGAGGTAAATTCTCAAACACGGACGCTGCCGGTCCCTGCAGACTCCTGTTGCTCCCTCTCACCTCCTCTAAGAGCGTGAACCGAACCGTTTTTAATCCGAGCCACGCGGAGGACGCTCACAACTCACCCGACTAATAGGGTGGGGAGGCCGCGCGCGGTTCCAGTCGCTGGCTGCGGATGAGTCAGCGCCCTCTCCAAACAAAGTGGAGCTCTGATCGATCTGCTTTATAGATCAACACCGGGAGTTTCGGGGTGATTCACCCTTTCGGGGGAGCTGGTGGGGATTTTCATTTAGAAAAATTGTGTAATCGGAGATCAGATCGTATTCCCACACAGTCAGCTTTCAAGTTTTAATGCGCGCTAAGCAGACAAAATCGAAGGACCCTGTGATTTATTTTGATTCGGTGTTGGATTGAGTTAATCCTTTTAAAGCCGAGACATCTCATTCTGTTTGGTTTATCCTGGAAATGGGACCTTTTATTCACTCTGTGTTTTTGCGTGTTTCTTCTTTATAAAAAAAGTTTACTTTCTTTAAAAACCGAGAAGCATATGAATCATCTTTTCTCTATTTTGCTCCTCGACAGTTTTCACATAACTGACAAACGAGCACAAATACATCTTTGAAAAAGGAACATTCATAACAGGAAGTTTTGTGTTTTCATACAAATTTCTATGTTTATACCAAAGTCACTTATTGGGTAAGTTTATTTGTATTTATTTGTGCAAACTGACTTCCATTCAGCATTTGGCGTTGGGTCTCCACAGACACATTATGAAGAAACACTGCCTTTCGATTGTAGGTGTAGACTGAGTAGATTATAGCAAAAGAAAAATGAATAAAAAGAGACCAACTCATGTTAAGCGTGCTTAGAAGAAAAAGGAGATTTGTGCAGCCAGTGGTTTGTTTAGTCTGCTACTGATTTAGAGGGAAACGAACCCAGAGCTACAAGCGTCTTCTTTTCCAGGATCTGTCGTATGCTTCGGGTTAAGTTTGTTTTGGTTAATAAAAGCACAACTGCAGGTTATCGTCAACAGATTTGTTGCATTTCTTCTTGTGTTTTCTTGTTTTAGTATGATGTGCAACAGCTTTACTAAGCTGCTATTGTTGTTCACTGTGTAAAAATGGGTATGAGAACTTCTTTTCTTCTCACTTCAGTAGAATCTCTGATTTAACAGAAATCAACAAAATGACCTTTTGAGGTCAGTGTGATTTATGCAATAAGATGTTTACTGGGACTGGTGTCTTCGCCACAGACCCAGAGTGGTTGTATAGACTTTGCAATCTAAGCACAATGTGCAAATGATCCCATTTTTTTAGTCCAAGTAAGAGGTGTTTATATACAGAGTAAATCTTTGTGCTTTAAAACTTTGCTTTCTAAAAGTGTACAAAAAAGAAATATTAATAAAATCATTTTTCTTAAACTTCTGTGTTTCTTCATATCTCTGACTGGAACTCATCTGTTTAGCTAATTGTTACTATTGAGGTTTTTTGTGTCAGTACTTAGTTCAGCATTAAGATCCGCAAACACTTCAGAAAATATTTCCTATACTTTAAGCTAGATGTCAGTTCAATTTGCTCTAAAATGTGAATAAATAAAATCAATATTTCTGGGATTTTGGTTGGAGGAATAAAAAGCATGGAGTATTTCACTATTTTGCAGAGGAAACGCATAACTTGGAAAAATATAATCATTCCAAAAATAAAATGAATTTCCTCGTTTAATGTCCGATTTACTCGTACAATGCTGTAAATAAAGCTGAAAGCAGAGGTTCACATACACTGTATAAATATTGCATCATTTTTTTCCTCACTGATAAACCAGACTAAGCTTATCCTATTTTAGGTCAGACAGGATTACCAAAATGATTTCTATTTGCTTAATCCCAGAATAAAAGGATTTGTTTGGTAAATTATGGGGGGGAGGATTCATTTTTAAATTTGGGAGGCTGCATAACATTAACGTCCATTTAAACAATTTCATAAAGTCCAGATAGATGTACGTGTCAGCTTTGTAAGCTTATAATGGATTAATCGGAGACGCAGGTGTTGTCTCACCTGTGTCTCCGTGAGACAACACCTTAAGAGGTGTTGTCTTAAAAGGTGTTGACTTTTAAGACAACAACTTAAACAAGCTGCTTCCTCTCACATAGAAAACAGAAATTAGGTAGGAAGAGAATGATGGGTCTCCACAAGCCAGCCAATTTCTGGCTGTCTGAAAGAGCCATATTCGTATGTTCATAAGATTATCTTTCATTTTAAACACCATGTGAACGCCTTCAGAGAGGAGTCTAGTCCTACGCCGCTGAGATGAACGTGAACACTATAAAATAAAAGCGAATTACTGTTAAAATGCTGCCTGGAACAGGTCAGCCTGAAAGTCCGCTCGGAGAGGAAGAAGCCAAGAACTTAATTTTCTGATCAAACTAAAAATGAACTGTTTCACCATAAAGACCAAAGAATAAACCTTACAACCCTGAGAATACCATCTCAGTAGTGAAATATGACGTGGCAGCATCATTTGCTGAGGTTTTAGGACCCAGGAGGGACTGGTTCACTTCACAAAACCAATTATATCATGAAGAAAGAACATTAAGTGGAAATACTGGAGCAACCTCTCGAGACATCCGCCAGAAAGCTGAATCTTGGTCACTAGTGGGTTTTCCAACAGGCATACAGCCAAAGGTCAATGTTGAAGAGGCCATCACAAATCGCAGTCCGACAGAACATTTATTGTCTGAGCTAAAGAGGTGTGCGTGAGCGAGGTGGCCTACAAAGCCGACCACTTCAGTCAGGTGGCATGAACCAAATTCCACCAAACGCTTGTAAGATGACTTGTAGAAAGATCCCAAAAAATCTTGTCCCCCCAAGTCATGCAGTTTAAAAGGCAATTCTGCCAAATACAAAAGAAATGTGGAAAAAAAAAAAATTGAGAAATACCGAAAGTACCGCTGTCTCACTCCCTGTCATTAATCTGACGTTCAGCTAAAAGAAATACTTTCATGACTAACCTAAAACAGGAAACATTTAATGACTTAATGTTAAACAGTGAGGAAATTTTTTTTTTTATCTAGTTAGACAGCACATGTGAACATGTTGCTTCAGCTGTACGATACACATTGTGTCAGCTCACACTATCTGCACCAAAGGGAAACTGAATATGAGAGTCTTGACTGAATTAATGTCTTGTGTTTTCATTTGGTCTATCATTTAGGTCTCTGTTCTGATGGAGTCACTTTGTCTGATCGTTAATCGCAGCTCCTTTAAATATTTAGACACTTCCTGCTCAACACACACACACACACACACACAGCTGGGTTTACTCTGTTCAGAAATACTTGATTCAAGACTTCATCTCCTCTGCGGTCTCAAGACTTTACGCATTAGCTGATATTTCATTTGATCCTCTGAACTCCTGTCAGAGATTTTAGTCAGTTTATTTGACATCCTCATTCATTTTGTATACCGAATATGTCTCTGTTTTTTCTTGACGTTTCTGGCACATTAAAGCATACGCGTGTTGCTCTTAAACTCTGGAGATGGATTAAATAAATGACCAGTATTTTTATTTCCAGGACAAAACTGCCAGAGCTAGCAGGAGGTATTCTCATGCTAGCTGATGTTCACTTTTCCAAATTAATTAAATAACTTGTATGTTGCTGGCTTAGCAGATTACATTTTCCTCAGTTGTGGCTTTTATTCTTCAGATCTGACAGTTTAGTTATATTGGTGACTTTCCTGACTTTTAAGCATATCCACTTTTTTTGTCGTTTTACAAAAATATGTCTTTAGGAAAGTGATTTCTCCATCCCAAATCTAGTTTTTGTTTGTTTTGGATCGCCTCTGTCCCAGATACTTTTAGCTCTTGATATGAAGTGAAGTTGAATAATTTCAACCAAGCTTGACAGTCAGTCCAGTCTCCTTTGTTTTGAAATCCTTACAATGACACTTCTAGAAATGTTTCCTGTTATTATGGGCAAAAAGCTACAATATCTGCCAGCCTCAGTCAGTCAGTCATGATGAAGAAGACGACTCCGCGAATACTAACAACTCACAGAAAATCTCTATAACCTTTCAACTGACAACTGCTGCTTCATGAATCTGCTAAGACTGATTCACTTTAGACTTAGTTTTGGTGACAAATGTTGCCACCCATCGCTAAGCAGCTCTGACTAGGAGACAGTTTATTTGCAGTGAACGCTCTCTTCGTAAAACTGCTCAGGAGAAAAGCCATCCTGATAAATAATTTATCCTAATTAGGCTATTCTGATCCAGTGAAGGGCATGGACATCTGAGAAGGACTCTATCTGCTGCCACAAGCTTGGGTTTTTTTTCCATTACTTTCTGGCATTATTACCATCCAGCCATAATTTCTTTTGCCACATAGACACACACACGCACACCCATACATACCACATTCCTCAAATTGTCTTAATGATGTAACTGTCTGTCCTGACAACGGGTGTCTCTCTGGGTCCTGTAATTATCCCTGCATAAACCTGATAAGCTCGGCTTCCTCTGACCCCGCTCAGATGCCTTTCAGATAGCTGCACTGACTACAGGAAAGCCTTGGTCCTGTCTATAAACACTTTTTGGTTTATCTTGTCCATCAATGTCAAACCTGCCAAAAATGCAGACTGTTGAAACCCATGAAGTGTCAGAGGATGTGGAAAGCATCAAGCTGCTGTATTTTGATGATCATATTTGTTCCCGCTGGCCTTCACCATTGTCTAAAACTCTGTCTTTTGCCGCTGCCACACTAGTGCTTATTCATCTTTTGATGGCTTGGGAATATATGAGGAGGCTAACGCAGGCTGCCATATTTTTGTTGACATGTTGATAACACTACCTAATATCATGTTTCTGTATGCGGACGCTCTGTCTGCACTACTGAAGGTTCCCTCACCATGTCAGCCATAACCTGTATGTTCCTGTATAGTGCTGGTTAGAATTGGGCCTCTCTTTTCCATCCAGTCAGCAATAATTTGACCACTTGGGGGCACTCTCACACTGTGTATGGAGCTTTTAACCTTCAGCCCAAGACGGTCACTGTAAATCTTAAGCATCTCATCCATATAAACATGGAAAATGTGTAATTAGGCTGCATCACAAATGATAGCTTTGCTTTTTTATTGTTGTTTTTACTGTTTCTACATGTTTCTTACTGTCAAATAAATAGTTACATAAAACAGAAAATCTGAGTAAGACCGCGTTCAAATGAAGATTTTAATTTATATGGAATAATAGCTATACCTCATCAAACTGTTTAAGAAGCCTTGGAGATCAAAGTTTACAACAGGACCCTCGGCTGGAAGTATCTACAGGATTAAACAAAAGAATATTAATTGAGGGCAGTCATGGGGATGTTATTTTTGAGGATCACATTACTTTTTGCATCACTAGAGTGCAGAAGTGATAAAGGAAAATCCCATTTTCGCCACGGAGGATTGGAGACGGAATGAGTCCGAACTGATCTTCATTAATGAACCGAAGCTTAATGAGTGGGCTTAAAAGTCCGCAGAAGTTCAGGGAGTTTCTGTATTACTAAAAGTTATATTCACTAAAGACGAGGCAGAAACGTCCTCCTTCATCGAGAACATTACAGAGTTCATAACTGGGCTTCAGAATTTCCTCCTTAACCATTTTATTTAAAGTCTGGATGTCAGCAGCAACGTTAGGGGTTTTCACCTGTGACGGGAGAGCTTATGAAAACGTATTTCACTAAACTATCGACTCGGAATATTGCCATAAAATAGTGCGAGTAATTGAGTTTTTAAAAATAAAATATCTACACGGGTACAAAGTCCAAAGAGTGACTCTGATCTGATAGAAGTTTAATATTTTATTTCATGACAGCACCATGAAGCACAGTAGAGCTTTCACTTAGAATCTCATCTGTTTTCAAAATACGAACTAGGACATGTGGGCTACAGTCGTTTAAATGAAATTTAGACAATCGTTATAGTCGAGCTTTCTCAAAAAGTTTGTATGATTTCTGCTATCTTTTTATTAAACAAAATAAAATTATTTGCCCTTCAGCGAGGGATTAAAATGTTTTTGTTTTTGTTACAATTTCAGAAAACTTGACTTGATAATGCAGCTTTTGAACCTGTTATTGGATGTATCGGTGCCACTCATGAGTTCACAGGTGTGAATGTCACATTAGCTGTGTAACAGTATTAAAGGCACTTTTAAACCATTATTTTTCACAAGTTTGAATTTAATGCAATTCCTTTGGATCAGTGCAATTACTTCAGATTAACCAGAATTTGTAAAGAAATTTTATGCATTTTGTAAAAGTCCTGCCACTTTTCTGATTGAACATTTGCCTGGTCTTCTTGTTGGTAACTGTAGAACGTATTTAAGTTGGCTGGTTCGGGGCGCAGAGCTTTTAGTCACAATCCATCAACGCTTTGGTCAGGCTATTTAATGTAAGCCTTCTAAAACAAGCTGATCTCAGATTAGGATCCTTATTGGAAAACGCAGCACCATGTTCTAGACGCCCCATCAGACAGAAGCGCTGCTCAAGTGACCAAGCTAAAGTCTTTCCTATGGAAAATAAAGATTGAGTCCTTTGGTCATAAATACCGGAAAGACCACTCACCTGACAAGCATGGTGGTGGCAGCATCATGAAGAAAAGTTTTTTTTCTATCAATAAAAATGGTGGAATGATGAACATTAATGATTACCTGAAAATTCCTACATCTCGGTGACGATTGGGTGATCCAACAGGACAAAAGTCGTACAGACATTAAGGTTTTGGAGGGAATAAAGCAGGCTAACATTTAACTTCTGGAATGGCCTTAAACTCAACTCTACATTTTGGACTGTGTTTAAAAGCCAAGTCAGTGCCAGGAAATTAAATGAACTCTGAAGAAGAGGGGTCAAATATGGTGAGAATGATGGAAGAAGCTCATTGATGACTACAAAAAGGCAACATTTAAATTCTCTCATTTTTTAAAATGTATTTTAATGGATTGACGTTGTTCCCTGATCAGTGGCGTTGATGGCCAACATTTGACCAGCGTTGCAATGTATTCCTTAACGGGCAAATCTGAGAGCGCTGTCAGTTTCTTCACTGCAAGAATAACACAACCAGAACCCGTTCTAAGGGGAAACCCTTAAAATGTCCGACTTCATTAGCAGCTACCTGTCGTCAAAGAAATCTGCCTCTGTCCTCCCGCTCAGCCAAACCGTTTTCTCCTTACTGCTCATTCTGTCTTCCTTTGTGCTGTTGAGCAGACACACCTGTCATATTCAGGCAAGCCTCATTCTTCCCTCTGAATGAACGCCAGAGACGGCGAAACAATCTCTGCACTAAAATTAAAGACAGTGATTTATTGTTCCAGCTTCCAAAGCAGGGTTTTTGTTCCATTTATGAGCAGCAGCTGGCACATTTTACAGCACAGAAAGGAGTAAAAGTCTTCACCAGTCACCCTAATCACAAAACCAGGTATGATGATGGTGCTGCAGGAGAACAATGAGGAGACAGAGCAGCAGTGGGGGTTAGAGTAAACACAGGGTAGAGAAGAAAAAAAAAACAAAAAACAAAACAGAGCTGTACTGGAAACAAAGCAAGTCTGTGGCGGAGGTGTTTGCAGATGAGCGCAGGAGTTGAAAAAGAAGAAGCCGTGAAAGGCTGGAATTCAGAGGAGGAAAAGCAGCAGTGCCTGGAGTCTAGCAACTATTAATAATGTATCAGGGGGGCGACTACCACGCTTGCTCCTCATCTGGAGACACCAACTACACCTCATCAACTAAAACACCAGGGAGCCACAAAGGCTTTGAGCAGCTGCAGCAGAGCTGCCTGGCCGGCCCCACAAACACGCAACATGCAAGTCGGCGGGTCATCAGCAGCACTGGTATTAAAGACAGTATCATTTAGCGCCTCATATTTCAGGGTTTGCAAATGATTTTTTTTTGTTGTCATCATTGTCACATAGTCTCTTGTGATTAATCAGGAACCTCATTTCTCTTCGATTTCTGTTAAATACTTTTATCTTTATGCATTTTGCAATCATACTCTTTCTTTTTTCCATTCTATTATTTCAATTCATTGATATCTTATAAATCTTAAAGACAAATTGTTCTTCCTTTTCATGCATTTCTAATTTCAAATGTGTGTTTATTAGAAAATAAACGTATCCTTCTTTTTCAGACATTAATAACGTTCGCTTTGCTACATGGTGAATATTTTTCCTTCCATTCCAGGGTGTTTTCTTGCCTCGAAAAGTGGCTTCCGCTCAGAAAGATTCTGCATAAAATCAAAAGTGCAAATCGCTTTCTCCCATCTGTGTGTGGAAGGCGCACATACACACACACACACGGCGGCATTGCGGCTTCCTAAGCGGTCAACTGTGCAGCAGGAACAAATATTGCAAAACAAAACCTGTGCACAGAAAACAACATCTGCAACACCTCAATAAATACTTAATGTGAAAAGCTTCTACATTGTGCTGATGTTACACAAACATTTAGGAGCCCCCCCCCAACCTACCCACACCCAAGGAAACCCACTTCGTTTTCCACTTGAAGGTGGAGTTAGCAAACATTCTCTTAACATAAAAAAAAAAGCTTGTATGCAGAATTTGTTTTTGTTTTTGTTGTTACGTTTTTTGTTTGCTAATTACTTTTCTTTCAATGCACTGTATTTTTCACCGAAAGGAGAGAGGAGGGGAAAAGCTACAAATAACGTCAATTAGAAACAAATCGCCTACATTTGGTGAGTGAAACTGTCTTTCAGTCAAACCTGATGTTAAACTTGTTCGACTGTTTCCTTAGCGCCGCAGGAATCTGCCAGCAGCTGCTGACTGGGAAGCTTCCGTAAAGGAACACTGACATCTTGTGGCGGAACTGGATACAGCATGTAAAAAACAAAACAAAAAGAACAAAAAAAAAAAAAACAGAGTTCAGCGTCTCGGAACAAAACACTGCTACTTTTGGTTGAAGCTAATAGGTTTGACTCCACCTCAGTTCTGTGCGTACCTGAATTATTGTTATGAACATTTAGCATCTTATGTATCCTCACTTATACTGAGGACTCAACGTTGGTAACAGATCTATGCAGAAAAGATACTGAGAAATTATCGATTTTCTTCCTGGTCAGCACTTTCTTCCTGTCCATTTAGAGAAAAGCCAAGGATGCCAATCTAAGAAAAATATTTTATAACCACAACTGGATAACAACAGCTTGAGACATGTTTAATAATGTAACGCAACAAGAGAGACTCGCCGTAAAGAACAGACAGCAGTTCTAACTGCACCATACATGGATAAAAACAACAACTGGAAAAAAATTAGAACCTAACTAATCCAGGGTTATTTTAAGGAGAAAAACTACCCAGGTTCCTCAGATCGTTTGGTAGCAAACATGTTAAAACCACAAAAAAACGGACAAGGTTTGATTAAGTTGGTGTTTTCAGTATTTTCACACTGGAAGCCCTTTCTCCAAAAGGTATTGCAAAAGAATATAACTGTCTTTGTAAATACCATGAATCATGAATTCAACCCGTCTAAATATCTTTTATTTAATAAATAACATATACATTTTAAATATCAAATTAGACAGGATTTTAAACAGGATTTGTTATTATGTGAGAAGGGCTGCATAGCAGGGCAGTGGCTAGCAACATTACCGTAAAGCAATAAGGTCTCAGGTCCAAATCCCGACCTGAAGTTTGCGAGCTTCTTCCCACAGGCCAAAAACATGCCTGTAATTAAGAGTTTTTTTGTTGTTGTTGTTTTTAATTACCCTCAGGAGCGAATGTTGTTCACCCTGTTACAGCCTGGCAGCTTGTCCTGGGTGGATCTCACCTTTCGCCCAAGGACTGTTGGTGACAAATACCCGCCTTCCTGTGTCACTGAAAGGATAAACATGTAAAATAGATAAATGTATCTACATCATGTGGGACGTTTTTGCCATTTATTCAGTGTTAACAAAGATTACTATGTGATTTGGCCACTGCTAGCCAACTATAGGACACAAAACATGAATGAAGATCATCGTCTATGCCTAAGACGCTTCCCTGACTCTTCCTGGTTCATTCATTAAATGCATACAGCTTTCACTCCCTTCTCTGTTTTTACCAGCAATGCTCTTTTTAAAACATCCTATCTGATGTTACGTTTTAAGGGGGCGCACTAGTTCACATTCTGACAAGTGTCAAGATCATGCTATGAAACCAAGAGTCACCTGAGAATAAACTGTGGCTCGATAGCTCATTATTTAACAAAGGAAGCAATTAAAAATTAACCGCAAGTCAAAAAAAAACCATCATGCAGCTGTAAATGTTGGTCATTCTCACTGTTACTAATTCCTGAAACAGCAGCTATGAATAATTCTCCAGCACTTCATTGCTTAATGATTCCTAACGTGGTCACCACTCCAGCGATGGATTAACGCAGATCTTCTGTCACCTTGCAGAACAAACATCAGGCAGCAGCTGACGATTGGTGCAGATATGATGCGTCAGATTCACGTATTTATGACTGATGCAGAGATCATGCAAAAGCGAATCATAAAAAAAGAACTAAAACAAAATGTTAAATAATTCAAATAAAATTGTCAACAAAAGCCATGCAGGGGTTGGGCTAGTCAGCTTCTTTAATTGGCGTTAGGAAGAATGGAAATGTGAGAGACTCTGGGGTTTTGATTGAAATTTTGACTCTAATAAATTCCAAGGTCTGTAATGAATTGAAATGAATCGCATTTAAATCAAAAACCATGTATCTGCAAAATAGCCGTTTATAATTTAAAACCCTTTTTTGCACCTAAACTGTTAAATAAACACAAGTTCAGAAACAAGTGAATTTATTGCTTTTAATCTGTTTATGTTAAGCAAATTTTTATTTAAAAAAAAAAAACCCACATATCGACAAAATAAACATTTTCATTTCATAAGCCCTTTTTACTACAGAATTATTGAATAAGTAGACTGATAAGATTAAGGATATTTATTGTTTTTAGTCATTATTTGGTTATTTGGGTCACATCAGATTGTTGAAAGTGCTACGCATTCAGCTTCCAACAGCTTCAGTTTCCATAATGTATGAAATCATAATGTTTTCAAGCTGTTGCTAAGAGCTGTTTCGGGATCAGTGCATTTCTGCAGATGACAGTAGGACCCCAGGTTAGGAGGCAGAGTCGCTTGATTTTGTCAGATTATTTGTCTCATATAATACTGTCACAACATAGTGATAGTTTTTATATATATATATATATATATAAAGATATTGTTTACAAAAGTTACATACTGCAGCTTTAAATCAGACAATGACAAAAAAAAAAAGATGTATCTCTTTTTCTACTTGGTGTATCTAAGCTTCTGATTTCAAATGTAACTGATTTTTTATTTTCTATAAATTCATGGGTTTCAGCAAATTACGTGCATTTTGCTGTCATGGTCTGAAACAACACCTGGAACTATGAACAGTAGTTTAAAGGACTTCTGAGTAAGTATTCGGTTCAAACCTTCAGAAAGTCTTTTAAAGATTACAAGAATGTGGAAGTAGACGACAAAGAAAGTAAGGACTGCTTCGAACTTTTGTTTTAGTCTAGGAAATAAAAGTGAAATACCAAACAACACGACAGCGACATTCTTTCCACAGACTGTCGCGTTTTCACGGTCTGCCTCTCGCAGGTTTTTACTCTTGACATTGTTTGAAGGGTACATTTGAAAGAAGTACTCATTAACACAGATCACAACAGTAGAAACCGAGTCTCTGCCAACCCAACTCGGCTCTCAGTCACACGCACCTACACGCACACCCAGGCTGCTGGCTGCCTGTCTTTACTGTAACGCTGCGCTGGAGAGTCACTGGGATTTTCTGCAGGATGGATGATCGAGGGTGGTTCTAAGACAAGAAAAAGAAAAAAAAAAGTATTAGTCAGGGATTGGACTGTTCTCAAGCTATAAATTTAAGAGTTTCCTTGATTAAGTGTAATTGAACATCTAACAAAAGTTTCAGAATCCTGTGAGTTTTATTTGTATTGATGCGTCGAAATGAAGCATCATTATCTCACTCTTTGTGTTTGAACTGGGCAAATCATTAACCTTGGGGGGTTGGGGGGGGGGGGGGGGGGCCCGCCCCCCCCCCCCCGCCCACCTTTTGAACGCTCTTACTACCCGGGAGACACAAAAAGCCGCCCCACCTCTTGACACCACGCGCTTC
>CAEGAE010035219.1:0-21383 GCA_903067095.1 Girardinus metallicus | reverse complement strand
ATATATATATATATAAAGAGTGGCTTCCAGTGGCATTTAGAAGGGGGAGTGAAAAAGAGAAGCACACTGCGCCCCCCAGTGACTATAAAGAGTTCTACTAGAGAGATTAAAGGAAATGGGAATAATGGGGAATAATAATAAAAAGAATAATAATTTGCTCTTTTTTAAAAACTGTTACTTTGCTAAGGTGAACCTAATGTCCCGAGTTACCACTTACTTCAGTGGGTTCACATTCATCTGAGTTGAACAACCTCACAGCAGAGCTGTGGTCAAACATATTGATTTTAAGGCAGCATAATTGCTGACAAGTTTATTTGAGATTCCAGCACACATCTTTCCTGGACCAGAGTTCAACAAATCAACATCCTGCAAATGAGGAAGAAAAGGTTCAGACTTTTTCCGTGGAAAATTTGGGGAGTTTTACATTTTGACCTTAAAAAATAATCAGTAAACACTGTAGCGGCTAAAATCCTGTATTTTAGGCTACTGGTTGTTGTTGTTCCTGGTAGGCGTTGGTTTTTCCTGCACTCAAACAAGATTCGTTAGGCCGATCTTCAATTTGACTTATGATGATAAAGTCATTTATTTTCCATACAATGTCCATTGTTTTGCCATTTCCATTCAGAGCCACATAAATCAGCCACAAACCCAAACCAAGCACAATAGAAAACCGTTTACCCCTTCCCATTAGCAACACTTGACCTTAAATAACCCCGTCCCCCTTCTGACATACTCAGAAGGGGGAAAATGAAATACGCCCCCTTGTGGCGATAAACACAGGGAAAGATAAACGGCTCCTACAAACACAAGAGGTGCTTGTGATGCTGGCTGGACTTAATAAAGACTGACACCATAAAGTGTTTTTGGTAAAAAGTTGGATGGATGGATGGATGAATGGATGGATGGATGGATGGATGGATGGATGGATGGATGGATGGATGGATGGATGGATGGATGGATGGATGGATGGATGATCCAGGATTTGGATGTGATTTGGTCTGTATTGTTCTGTATTAGAATAGTTTTGGTTGAATCAAACGGATTAGATAACTATTGGACGTGTTTGTCTTCTTTAGTGCATTAAAAAGGTATTTATCGTAAGTGATAACTTTTATTTTGAAGGGCCAGGCCGGAGGCAGGTGTGTGATGAAACGCGCAGGCCCGTCCCCGTCGCTGCGGCTCGGGCTGTGTTGGGTTTCAGGGGTGTGGCGCCACCATCAGCCATCATTTCCTAATTCATCCGCATCGCTGAAGGAGGAAGCGCAGCCATGGCGCAGGGTCTCAAGGAGAGATTTCAGAAGTTCCTTCATGAGAAGAACCTCATGACAGATGCTCTAGCGAAAGTCGAAGCCAGAACTGGAGTAAACCGGACGTACATCGCTGCCGGTGAGTGGTTTTAGGAGATGTAAGCGTGGAGGAAAAAGACAAAACGGAAACGAGACGTCATCTTGATTTTGTTACATATTTCACGTCTTCCCGTGTATTTAGTACAATACAGTCGTTACAGTCGCGATACTTCAGTCCAACAGTGTTAATTTAGTGAAGAAAAGTGTTCGTGGTGTGATGTCTTCTTTCTGCTCTTCCTCCCCCATAGGAGTCATAGCGGTGGTCGCAGTTTACCTGGTCATTGGTTACGGAGCCTCCCTGCTGTGTAACCTCATCGGCTTTCTTTATCCAGCCTACATATCGTAAGGGTTTGATTTTCTAACTACCGTTCTGGCCAGCAGCCCCTCCCAGTATAAACACACCCTGTAAACCCTGAATAAATAGTACCACCATACGTCATCATATCTCCAGCGCGTTTCTAGACTTCTGGCTCCTCTCTGAGCCCGTTATTCTGAGCGTGACTCCACAAAAACAAAACAGCGTCTGTACGACGGCTTATTCTGGCCACAGT
Source organism: Girardinus metallicus (assembly GCA_903067095.1). Classification (NCBI taxonomy): domain Eukaryota; kingdom Metazoa; phylum Chordata; class Actinopteri; order Cyprinodontiformes; family Poeciliidae; genus Girardinus; species Girardinus metallicus. The sequence continues at coordinate 19,486 of CAEGAE010035219.1, read as the reverse complement.
GGGTAGAAAATGACGGAGCAGATTTCCGACAAAAAATCTCTGAAATTATCTACATAATCGTAGATGGATATCTAGAGCATTTCTAATATTAATCTTGTTTTTGTTGTTGTTTTTCAAGCATTTTTATGACTTTTCAAGCTCAGAAACATTCTTTTTTTCTAGAAAATGTCAGAGATTATTGTCAAAAGTTTTGAGATTATTGGAAATTTACTTCTTTTTTTTTTTTTTTTTACTTAAAATCAGGCTGATTTATTGGCCAGATTTTATCCCAGTATATCATAATAGTGTGATACACAAATAGTGTATCGCACTATTTGTGTATTAGGCTGTTATACGAGGAGCAGAGATGGAGTGAAATTTGTGCAAAAAGTTTTATTTCTTAGCATCTCCATTGCTACACCTGACAAAATGTTCAAACTCCAATGTAAGTTTTCTAAAAGCCGCCATACTTTTCAGGAAAGTACGGGGTGTGCAATCTCATGTTGCAAAGTCTCCTAAACAGGAAAAGTGGTGATGTCCAAACTTTGAGTTTTGCACAAAATATACAAACACAGAAGTCAACTTTCTATAGAAAAGAGAGCTGTGAAACACATTACACACGTACATGTGAAACACACAATATATGATATTTTAATATATATCCTAAATGTTGATGGTTTTTCTATAGATTTTTTTTTCTGTATTCTCAGCAATGAGAACAGGATACGAGTCGCTCGTCCTGCAGAAACCTGTGTTTTATCTGGCTGAGTTTACTAAACTGGTTCATCAAAGTAGCCCTTTTGTGTAAATGTCACCGAATAATATGAAGCTGAATTAAAGGGGCAGTATTATGTATAATTTACTTTTTTAGATGTATGTTATTTCCTCATCAAAACCATACCTGGTGTGTTGCCTTGATTCTTTCATGCATGTTTGAGAAATCCTTTAATCACCATGGCAACTGCATCAGTCTCCAACCTTGAGTAGAAAATTCAAGTTTGTGTCGTTTTTGTGTTGCGGTCAAAGCTTTGAGTGCTGCAAATGGTCCTCAGGTCACACTTTGGAGACCCATGGTTTAAAATATTCCAAACAAAGTATCTTTTATTTTGAGATAATGTAAGAATAACAACAACAAAAAGTCTGGAAAAAAAGCACAGACTTGAAAACACATAAGGAACAAAAAATCTAAAGTTTCCTTTTGGTAGATATTGCAAAAATTAGCTTAAGTGTTTTGTTTTGAAAGGCTATGTAGCTTTTGTGGCTTTAAACAAATTTTGATTTGCTGGACTGAAGGAATAAGCAAGACTGTAAAGGTCAAATCTATTTCTATAGAACATTTCAAAGTGCTGTGCTTCATAAGAAATTTATACAGACATCAGTTATGAAACAAGCAATTACATTTTGTCAAATGCCATTATCAAAGTCACCAAGCAAATGCACATCAAATATCTTGATCAGTGTTTCACTTACTACTAATCAAAGGCAACTCTAAACAGGTGGGTTTTTAGCCCTGATTCACATGAACAGTGTTTCAGCAGAGAGGTCTGCAAGGTTGATACAACAGCAGCAGATCTTTATGCCATTCAGTGATTTATAAACTAACAGTATTTTAAAGTCTATTCTCTCAGTGAAGGACTGTAGACCTGGGCGATGTTCTCCATCTTCCTGGTTTTAGTCCAGCAGCAGCGTTCTGGGTCAGCTGCAGCTGGAGGATTGATTATTTATTTCTTTTTTAGTCAGACCTGTGAAGATGCTGTTGCAGTAATCAGTGCGACTAAAGATAAACGCCTAGAATCCTGGAAATGTTCTTCAGATGATAAAAGGCTGATTTTGTAACTGTCTTTATGCGACTCTGAAGGTCACTGACCCCTGTACTACATTGACCTCAACTCTATTATGAACAGAACGACTATCAAAAGGCTGCAGTTGAGGTGCAGACTGAGAGGTGTTACTATTATTAATATTAAAAGTTGTTCCCAATTTTTATCTGAGCTTTTTTGTATATAATAATTGCTTCATCTAGTCCAAAAGATTCCAATAAATTCTTATATGCATATATTTATGCTCGTGAAATCTATTACATGTAGTCTCAGTTCTGTGATGTGGAAATATTACAGAGATTTATCTTCAGCTTGTTAAGCCAAACACATTTCTAGTGACCTTTACCTGAAATATCAGGTGAATATGGACGTGTCAGGACTTGTTTCTCAGACATTCAGGTTCAATGTCGCAATGTCGTTTTTTTGAGGAAGGGCACAGGCCCTACTGGTCATACGAGTTCCTCAGTCCCTGGTACACTAGAACCAACTCACGCTTGGCATTCTCATCCTATTTTAGTCGCTTCAGTCCACTTCAGTTTTTATTCATATCCCAAGGGGAAATTGGTTTGCATCAAGCATAAGAAATACAAAGGACAGAAAAAAACATCCACAAAAGACACAGAATTCATCCTGTTAGTACCTCACAACTGTACATATTAGGAGCATTAATTCATGCCCTTGTGTATAAAAGTACATTGAGCTCTCAAGATAACATAAATATAAAATATGTATTTCAGAAACCTAATAAGTGGTCTGGGCACTGCAGTCTAAACCTGGGAGATTAAGCTCAGTAATGGCTGGAGGAATGAGAGAAACCGGACCGAGCCGGGTTCTGATCGTAGGCGTCCTAACGGAACAAGGTCAAACTCTGGAGTGTATGTTCAGGATGTTTGAGAGTCAGTTGGCTCTATGGCTGATATGCTTGGAGTTTATATGTTGGAGTTGGACTTCACTCCAACTACGCTGCTTGCCACATTAGAGAGCCTCATCAACCTCTTTTAGCTTTACAAGGTAAGAAAAGGAAACCAAACCACACAATTCCCTGGGAAGATAAAAAGGCCTTACTGACGCTGTCAGCAGCTCAGTGTCTGGTAGACAGAGCCTCTCACCAACGCTCACGTTGTTTCACCACTGGGGATTGATGCACAAGCAGACAATTCTCTCCTGTAGTTCATGCAAACATTCACTTTCTGTTATGCAAACGTATAAACTCGCACTCCTGGACTGAGCGACCAGGCAAGGAGAGCATTCGTAGTGACATACTAAAGTAGCTATGGAGGAGCTGCAAAGATCCATAGCTATCAGTTAACCTGGTCGTTATGGAAGAGTGTCGAGATTTAATCCATAAGTATTCCTCTTTGAGGTTTACAACGAGCCAAGCAGGAGACACTGCAAACAGGCGGAAGGAGTCCAATGTGTGGCCCAGTTAAAGTGCAGACCTGAATCCAAAGGATGAAATTTGAAAAATGATCATCACAGATGTTCTCTATCCAATCTTGTGCAGGTTGAGCCATTCTGCAAAGAAGAATTGGGGTAAAAAAAAATCCTGCATGTCCGAAACTGATAAAGAAATTCTCTGAAAGACATGTAGCCGTAATTCCTACATGAAGCGTTGACTCAACTGATGTTTTGTATAAGTTTATGCCACATTTTCCAAATGTGTATTTATTAAAACAAAAATATAAATCACTTTCTGCCTGCTTTTATGTACAATTATTTGCTCTTGGTCTATCACTTAAAATCCTAAGAAAAAATATTAAAGTTTGTGGTTGCACACTGAAAAATGTATAAAAGTTCAGTAGATCTGAATTCTTTTTCAAGTCACTGCACTTAAAGCTGGTGTTATGTGCTCTAACTTCCTGGTTTTAGTGAGAACTACTAGAAGATTGTAGTCACAAGTTGCTGATCAGGCTTCCCTTTGTATCTAATAAACATTTCAAATGGAGCTCTAACAAATATAATACCAGGAATACTTTATTATTCAACATAATGATGCACGTAAGCATTTTGACAATGGCTACCAGTTAGTAGAATATACACCAAAGGCTCTTTCAGATCATAGTTCTACAGTAAACATAAAACCGTGAACCTTTCTTCACATGATACGAGCCGGTCCATCCAGACCGCTGAGCCTGTGTTCTTTCAGAGGGCGAATCAAAAAGGCGTGGCTTCACCAGAGCAGGGGTGGGAAATGTTAGGTACTAATTCCACCAAGGGTTTTTAAAGGTTTTTGTCAAAAACATTTCAAATAATGTCTTCTGTTCTACCTTGTTTCCTTGTTTCTTTTAAAATGTTGCGGATGAAAAGAAGCAAAGTAATAATAATAAAAATGCACTTTAAAAAAAAAGTGTCTGTCTTCTTTGGACATCGCTGGTGTTTATTATGTCTGCATAGTTGAAACTGTTGTAATAATGCAGGTTTTCAAAACCTCTCTGTGCTTGAAATTGTAATTTTATGCAAATCTGTTTATTGATTTAAAATACAAAATAAATAAGGAGAATCAAACAGATGAGAGAACATTTTGATCTCAGGAATTGCTTGTCGACATCTCTTGGCAGGATCAAGGCGATTGAAAGTGCGACGAAAGAGGATGACACGAAGTGGCTGACCTACTGGGTGGTCTACGGACTCTTCAGCGTGGCAGAGTTCTTTGCTGACATCTTCCTCTCCTGGTTCCCTTTCTACTATATTGGAAAGGTCATTGAATGCCTCCCAGTCTTCTGTCTTTTTAGTTACCATCAATACGTCCCGTCTATTGGTTGATAAGGCAACCTCTGTCTCTGTTCGCAGTGTGCCTTCCTGGTGTGGTGCATGGCTCCCACTCCTTCTAACGGCTCAATCCTGATCTACCAACGGGTCATTCGATCGCTCTTCCTCAAGAATGAGGCCAAGATTGACGACGCAGTGAAAAACATCAAGGACAAGGCGTCAGAGGCAGCTGACAAGTTCAGAGACGAGGGTAAGTATGGAATACTGTTGCTGCTTATTGAACCCTAGAGAACTCCATTGGGTTTTTACTCGTTTCTTCTGTTTTTTATCATTCCTCCGGAATTAGAGTTTTTGGATCGAATTTTCTTAATTACAGTATAAAAACACAATCTTCTCTATGACATAATCAAACACTTATAGCTGACTGACCATAGTAACATCTGATAAGCGTAGGGTTTCATGTACCTGGATGCTAATGTCACTGGGTGTTTGGTTGCTTGATGGTCATGAGAACCAGCAGTACTTTAACTTCATTTTCTAAAATATTGACTCAGTTCTCAGCCGGTGTCTTAATACCCAGTGAACCGTTCTACATGTTGTGATGTTACAACCATGTATTTGACTGGGATTCTATAGCTGTGTTTCCATTACAAATGTATGAAAATCTTTGTCAATCTGCTAATGTGAAAAAAACAAAAAAAAATATTTTGCAATTGGAGTGTTTTAATTAAATAAGAAATAACATTAAAATCACACGTGCATAAGCTTGTTCACGTGATAAGTCATTAAGAAACAGCAACGGATGTAAGCAGTTACATGAAATCATAATTCAGCCATTTTTACAGATCGTTTCTCATTCTATCACAGCATGGTGACGGTTTAACACATGTAAAAAAATAATATTTTTTTCATAAAACCTACTTCAAGTTGTTGCTCTATTATTGCAATGAGCTAAAAATCATTATCAACATGAACTCCCCTGAAAAGAATTGTGTTGCTTAAATAATTATATTTCCAATTCCTCCACAGCTAAGAAAGCCACAGCAAACCTCATCTTCGAGGAGAAGAAAAACTTCTAAGACTGATGCCTTCGCACACCGCCGGCTCCGGACCCGACCGTGGTACAGAAGCTAAATGTTTTTAGGTCATCACAACTGTTAGCTCGAGCTTCATGCTGGATGTGTCTCATTTAAATCAGTCGTGCATTTATTAAAGTTGTTTCACATATCTGTTAGCCTGTATATGTATTCATCGGCGTGTGCTTCAAGACCCAAATAAAAGAGATACATTGAACTTGTTTTCTCATTCTTCAACTTTTTGGCTGATTTATTGCGTAAAGCAGCAACGGATGAACAATAAACACGCAGGTGTGTCTCCAGTGGTTACTGGGCGAGATTCAGGTACACACTGGACAGACAGCAGTCTGTCACAGAGCAACACACACCTAATGAGCAATTTTAGAATGGTCATGCTTTTGAGTATGAGAGAAAGTAAAAATACCCAGAGAGAACACACACATGTACTAGGAGAACACACCCTGCAGGCTGCAGGGGAGCGCTGCTAACCTCTGCTCCACTCTGAATCCCCATCACTGTCTGCTTGATACATTGTAGGATTTTAAAGGGCATACTACAGCAAGCTTAAGACAGGCTGACGTTGCTGAAAAGTGATAATGTTGCCAAATTAAATACAAATTAAATTTTATTGCCGGTGATCAGCATTTACGCTGCTCACAAAAATAAGGAAGCTTACTGATGAGTCATGCAGTGTATAGCAGTAGTAAATGGAAGCAGCTGAAAGTTTAACTTTCCAACCTACAACAGCCACTTATGTACACCGCAGGACAGGAGCTGTCCACGCGCTGAGGTTGAGATGCTTTTAAAGAGACAGTATTATGCAGAATCAGCTCTTTTTAAGCTTTCCATCATTTTATAAAGTCATTCCTTCATCACAAACACACCTGGAGTGTTGCCTTTATTCTTTAAAAAAATAATTTAATCTCCATGGCAACCATTCAACTGTGTCAAACACCTAGGTGGATGTAGCTCCTCCTCAGAGCTGCAGTTTCCAAGTTTCCAAGCTTCCTCCTCACAGAGCAGGAAGCTGCTCCTCCTCACACACTCAGCTCCTTCAGACTGGCCAGCAGTAATTATCACCTGATAGAACTGTGCATCAGCTGAGCTCATGCTTTACCAGAGCAGCGCTGCTAAAGACGTTGTTAAAGGGTTAATAGAGGAGCCATGTGGTGATGACTTCCTGGAAGCAGAGTTTCAGAAAGAACAGGAGTTTTTAAAGAGACAGAGGCCCAATTTCAAGTTGTTAAATTAGGAAGTAACATTCCTTTTAAGTCATATTTGATATATATAAAATTTTTATAAAAACTGAAGTTAACATAGTTACCTGATTGGGCTATAAAACGCCCATTTGTGCATGGAAAACATAATACTGCCCATTTAACATGATAAAATGTTGCTCATATTTTATTGCAAAGTGGTGACAGTCTAACTCCTCTACACCTACAGACTGTGATGAAATGAGACTTAATGTTTGTACCTAAGCCTCGTTGTTTCGATGTTTTCTATTTGGGTTCAGGAGGATATACTATAAACAGTATTAATGTAAAAAGTATTCACCCTCCTTTGTTGTTTTATCCTTCTGTTGCTTTTATAAATGATCAACAAGACTGGGATTTTTTGATGACAAACCAAAGTTCACAAAAACCCTCTTAATGTTAAAATGAAAACTGATTCCTACAAAATAATAACAACTAATAATGAAACACAGAATAAGCGATTGCGTAAATAACACCCCCTCGTTCATCAGAGGTCTGGCCAGTTGGTGCTAGTAGAAGTTGGACTGTTGCTTTTACCAACATGAGATCTCAAGTGTTTTACTTCAGGACAGCATGTTGATATTGTTAGCAGTTAAGATTGTATCCATTCTAGTATAAACTTGATCTGGAAGAAACCTCCTGTTCACTACTTCTATCCGGGTTGTGTCCCATCTCACTGAGCTAATGGACTCTCACTGCTGTGAAAAAAACCATGTGATCGCTCTCCCTCATAAGGGAGCAGCTTTTGTTTTCCCCCCTGAGGGAAGTGATCCTGTCTTGTGACCCAGAGTGATGGGATAAGAAAAGCATGCAGCATTAAAGCACCATATCACAGGCTGACTGGTGGAGCAGCATGCAGACATGGAGCTGGATAAAACCTCTGTTTACTGTTAGCTTCTGTTTGGAAAGTTTATTTCAACTGCATGTTTCTCTGAAGAAAATGACAAAATGTAAGGAATAAATTAAATAATTCGAAACACCAAACCTCAAAACCCTCCTAACTCATAGCAAAACAGCCATAGCAATCTCCAACTAAAAGGTAATTTTCATTATAATAGCCATTATTATTATTATTATTATTTACAATAAAAGTCAACACAAAAACAATAGAAAAAACAGACAGACAATTATAAGCAGCAATATTGTACAAATTTTTTATTACATGGACCAAAATCTTTAACTTAAAAAGGATGTCAAAATGAAATACCTTTTCAAGAAACTGACTCCCCTCCCCCCCACCCTCCCTGTTTTTTAGTATTGAGAAACTAAAAAATAATAAGTCTTGTCTATTGACCGTCTTGCCCCAACAAAAAACAAGATGTATTACTCTTTATTAAACAAATACAGTAGTCCTACTTTTTTTATTATTGGAAGTGGATGTTGCAAATCCAAAGTTGAAAAGGGGTTTTGCACTTTTGCAAACTGCTACATATACAACATCATTTGCACCCAGTTCGCAAATTCTGCAAAAACCAAAAAAAAAAAAAAAAAAAAAAGAAAAACAAAAAAACAAAAGTGGTTTTAAAAGACAAAAACTATATGTCTTACCTAAAGATAATCAACAATACTAAATGGTAGGTAATTAGCACTACCAACTAATTAGCACTACCAATTAGTTGGTAGTGCTAATTTTGTAAAAATTGTAAAAAGCCTCCAGTTGCATCACCGTGATGTGCTGACTGGCCCTGGTACGTTCCAAACAGGTGACTTTGAGTCTGGATTTAAAGAAGGAGAGGGAGTCAATGTTACAGAAAATAAAATGGTGCGGCGTTCAAGATTTGGAGATCAGACCAGCTGAAAGTTCTACTTCTCATAGTGCTGAGGAAGATACAATAACATGGGTGGAGGAGGAAGACCTGAGGGAGTGGGGGGAAGTGGTGATGTAGAGTTTGATACTGTAGATTTTGTGCCAACGAGGAGAACTGCAGTTTATTATCTTTAATTGGAGTGTGAGGTGAACCAGGGTTTTACTAGGAGACAGATCGGGGTGGGAGAGTAGAGCTAGCTTTACTAGAGAGGCAGAACTGGGTGTCATCTGCAAGACAGTGGAAAGGGATGTTAAAGTTAGGGAAGATATCGTCAAGTGGGATGTAAGATGTAAGTGATGAAGAGGTGGAGCCCCAGGACAGAGCCCTGGGGAACACCAGAGGTGATGGGAAAGTAGAGATCTGAATGACTTGAATGAGAGATAAAACTGGAACCAGGTTAGGTGGTGCTAATGGAGATCAATAGAGGATAATCTATCGGGAGGATGGAGTGAGAAATATGTCAAAGGCTGCATTTAGGAAGATGACAGCAGAATAAACCGGAGTCAGCTGCCAGGAGGTCATCTGTGATTTTTAGTAGAAGTTATTATGACGAGGATGGAAAACGGACTGGAACCTTTCATACTGGCTATTGTAGCCGCAACTTTTTGTACATAGCGCCATCTGCTGGCCTTCCATCTTACCACAAGCACAAGACAACTTTTCACCATCTCTATTTTTCTAAATCAAGTTTTTGCTTTTTACAGTAAAATTTGAAGGATTCTACAAAGAATAAAAAGAAACTGACAGATGGATAAAAGTGGATGTTGAATCAGTTTTTTTAATTGTCTTCAAGCCACTTTGATCAAACATTATTGCTTTATATTTATTTTCTGTAACATACACCATGACTCAGCGCAGAATTTCCAGTTTATAATCTGAAGAAGAAAAAGTTCAGTATTAAAACTCACATCTGAGACAAATCCCCAGAATCTTTTACTGGACCAGTAGATTTGGGTGTGAGATTTCCCAGCTCACTAATCTGAGGGCTGCTGGCCTTCCTTCATTATTCCTAGAATCAATGTGATCTGTTCTTGCTTCCAATGACTAAATTGGAAGCAACATCTGAAGGTTGGTTCAGATGTAACTTTTGAACATTAAATTGGCTCTAAAATGGGTGAAATAAGAAATAAAACCCTGATAGAACTTTTTCCATGTTTAATATAATTGCTCCATGCTTTTCATGTGATGCTTTGTTCCTCTGTTTAACCAGGAGTTATTGAGAGATGGAACTGAATCAAAGTATTAGTTTAATATTAGAGTTATTACACCTCTCTTGCAGTTCTATCTGTAGTGAAGTCATTTTTATCAGAGTGTACTCTTTTGGGCGATGCCATAACAACAACATTCTACGAGTCATTTTTAAATTTTTATTTAGAATCCACAAATTACAAAATGATTTTTTTTTTTTTTTACAAAGTTGACAATATACAACAACACAGGAAGTCTGACCTTTACAAGAAAATAATTCAAGTGAAAAACAAATATTCTCCTCAGGTTCCTGCAGGGCTTTCTTGTTAAAAGACTCATGAAAATAAATACTACCCTAAAGACTGGTGGATGGTCGAAATTGAAAAACCGGAAGTCAGATCATACAGTTTATTCTCCTCATTATCTAAAAGCCATCTTGTGTTTGAGTTCCAGAGCCATGTGTGCTGTGTGTCAAAGGTCGACAGGAGGGCCGAACAGTTCCATGGTCTCCACGACGAGCGACAGGTGGTCCAGGAAGGAGCTGACAGACACTCTGAGGATCCGAGCTTCGTCTGCACTCCACCTCCTGAAACACAGCCACAGACGGTCAGAGAGGAGGCGGCAGGCCGACCGGCGGCTGAACGCTGACACAAACGCTCCGATTGCTTACACAGACAGCGTGCTGCCAGAAACGCTCAGCCGCTTGCTGATGCCGCCTCTCCTTGGCTCCCGGTCTGGGGACAGGGACCTCAGGGCCACGGTGGCCTCATGAGACGATGGGAAGGGGACGTCCAGGAAGCTGAGGGGCAGTCAAGGAAGACCGGCCGAGTATGTCTGCATTGCTACTTGATAAAGTTTTTGCTCCCAATTAGGGCTGAAACGATTCCTTGAACGATTTGAGTATCTCGATTATTAAAATTCCTCGAGGAAAATTTACCAGCCTCGAAGCTTCGTTAATTTATGGTTTATTATTTAGCGCACCGTGTAACTAAAATATTCGTTTACAACAGCCCTACTCTCAATCCTTACTTCTTCCTTCCACTCAACTTTCCATGAACATGCTTGGATACCACACTCTGTAGCCAACCACCTTCTTTAGCAAATACCATTTACAGGTTTTTGGGGTGTATGATTAAGATGTGTTCAATATTTTACTTTTTTAGAAATATTTTTTAAGAGAATATTTTTGTTATTCATTTCATAAGAATAACAACATTTTCATATGAATAACAAAATGCAATATTATTTTTTAGATGTACCTCTTCGCAGGTGTGTGTCTGTGTGTCTCGTGCCAACTAAAATATTGTGAACTAACCAATCAGAAACCTACAAAGCAAAGACCGTGTCATGTCGGATTCCCCAGACAGTAACCACTGTATGTAAATAATACATACTTTCCTCTCTATTATTGCGACATTTCGAAAATATAAATAACGTCGACAGTCCTAACCGACCGAAACCAGGCATAGTTTAATGTCAGGCAGTGAGAAAAAGCTCCTCCACCCCTAAAAATGTCCAAAGAACCACCAACCCCAGAACAGAACTCTTCATTAGTAGAAACAGAACCGAACCGAGCTACAAGCAAGCAGACCGGAAATCTAAATCCTTGAAGAGCACCGCCACTATAGTCCGCATGTGAAATAAAAGGATACAACTCCAGCTTGCCAGTTTCTGTGTTTGTTTCTGTCGCCATTGCTGTTGTGTTGAAGGGACTGGACGAAGAAGAAGAAGAAGAAGAAGAAGAAGCATTTTCAACTTGAATCGCGGTGTGCTCCTGCCCCCCAGCGGCGAGGCGCAGTAGCACAACAGCAAATAAGGGAAGAAAACCAACTTACAGCCGAAATATTTAAGCAAAAACGTATGAATTTATCCTTTGTGGAGAAAAAAAAGTCAGATTAATAAAAAGCAGCTGTATTTGAAGCAAATATTTCGGTCGATCCTTCATCTAATCAGATAGCACAACTACGCATGGCAAACTGTGATGTGCACCTATAAATACACCCTGGTATTTATAGTACATCATAAAGTTTTTAAATTTTATGATGTGCACAAAACTACATATTGTGATTTGTATATAAAATAAAATTTTACATTTTCAATATAATATTAGCGTTTGTTCTACTAATTATAGAATTATAAGAATATTTTATGTAAGTTTTTGTGTACAGCTGTGGATATCGGCCTGGTCCTCCAACACCTGAATACGTCAAAGTGTTCTCTGATGGCTGATAGATGATGAGCCATGATTTTTAATGACATCACGTGAACATACTTACTCACATGTGATTTTAATTACATTTTTTAAGTTTTATTTTATTTAATGGAAACACGCGAAATTGCGTTTTTTCGAAACTATAGAATATAGACAAAGATTTGTGGACATTTGTAATGGAGACGCAGCTATTGTTATACAAGTTGAACACTGACAACTTTACACAAAGTGTCACATTTCAGTACTTCCTATGAAAAGATAAAAAAAATATTTACAAAAATGTGAAACATGCATGTCACGCTTATGAGATACTCTATGCAGTTAATCATAATTCATTATTCAACAAGGAAGGATTCGATTTTAAATTGAATGTACATATAAGATGAAGTTAGCTGGGATAGCTTTTATCCCTTAAAAACTAAATTTATACTTTGAAAACTAGATTTTGCATTTACTCAGATCATCTATGATGATAAATCAAAGGTAACAAAAAAGTGAAAACAACAGAACTTTACCCAGCACTGAAAACTGGATCTATCTTGATGAAAAACAGAGCCAGTCTGAGGAAACGTCGCAGGCTCTGGAAACTCGGGTGTTTTTCCATGGACCTGGCTGAGGAGACGGGAGTAGAGGGGGTGGATATGGGTGATGCTTATCAGCGCCCGGTGACCTCCGGGCTTCCTCAGGCTCACAACTTCCTGTGGTCAAACCAGGCTGCATGTGGAAACGTCAGCTCCTCTGCCAAATCTCACACTTCACTGATACCTGACCCTCAGATAAGACACACACTATTTTCCACATCTCACACACAAAAACAACAGTCCTGCATCAGTTCCTGAAGCAGATTATAGAGGATAGGGGGGTCAAATAGGGCCTGAGGGGTCCTGATCCTCATTTCAAAAAAAAAAAAAAAACTTTAGCAGTCTGTAAAACAGTAATTAAATATGAACCATTTTACAGACATGCAGGATTCATAAAGGTGGAAAATGTTCATAAATATAAAAAACAGCCCTTCTACCATCATTAGATTCCTTATACCGAGGATATGAATCAGGATGTCAAATTCCAGCTCACATTGCAGAAACCTATGGACTCATTCAATACATAAACTCATTCAACTGATGAGGAAAATGTTTGTCTGTTTGTCCAAATGTTTCATGGATTTACATGTTTCTAAGTCAAGCTTGTGCAGACGAGGCTGGTGTCATGTTATGGATTCTTGATTGTGTAAACTTAAAACAAACTGGGGACTATTCTATTACAGCATCTCAGCAGGAAAACACACGGACTAAAAACAGGCAAAAAATTCACAACTACTAAAGTAGAAAAAGCAAAATAAATAACATATCAAGTGTTGTATGATGTTATATCAAACTTAAATTTGTATTTACTTATCAGATAGAAACATGCAGTGACACACACCTCTAGTTTGCAGTGATATCATTTTTTTGGAGATTAATCTTTGTTAAAATGAACCAAATCATCAGAAATAGTTTACATATAGCAAACTCAAAAAAATTCAGTAAGAGAACAAATGAAGTTTTGCGAAATAAACCAAAAGAAAACTCCACCTCATCCTATGCCAAAACGTTATTAGCAAAAAAAATAGAGATTTTTTTTTAAATCGGCATGTTTCCTTTAAGAACATTTATTTTTGCTTAGTAGTCCAAATAAAAACATTTTCTGATTACATCTTATATCTTATTATCTAATTTCTGACATTTATTGAGTGCAATAGACCATTATAACTAATTACCCCCATAAAAGCTGCAATGATGGAGTTTTCTATGAGTCCTGGCTCCCGTAGTGCTGTTTTCAGAGTTGGGTACTAGTTACATTTACTTGAGTAACTTTAAAAAAAATCTATATATATACTTTTATGCTTATTACTATGCTGTGCTTTTTACTTTTACTTACACATGTATTATGAAGTATTCCTGATCTTATGTGAGTACATTTTCTGGGTGCCTTATCCAGTGTGAGTAACTTCACCAAATGACCAACATTTCACACAGGTATGCAGTTTTTGTTAAAGTTTCGTAAGTTTCACATAGAAATAAATTGCTTTAGAAAACTTCTTTTGTCTGATTTTGTTTTGTAATTATGTCATCTAAGTGAATTATTTCCATTTTGGTCCTTAAAACACCTAAATTTCCACATAACTAGTTCATCTGATGAGGTTTTTAAATATTAAAGGATTCATGTTTTGACCAGTTGCTCAGTTTTTCAGCAGCCTTTTTGCCAAAGCCTTGTTTAAGTAAGAATATGTCGAAGTAGTGCAATTCTTATTGGGTAAAATTTCTGGCTCCTCCATCCACCTCCGCCTCCTTCCATCCCTCATGAAGGTCACGTCTTCTTGTGACGCACCTCACAGGAACGTGACAGGAATCAGACCCACCAACTGAAGTGAAAACTCTGTTTCATGTAAATGAATCGCTACGGCTCAGGTGAGATTTATCCGTTTTAATTACTTCCTCACAGTGATTTTTTTTTAAATGTCGACAACATGTTTGTTAAGTATTTTATGAAGCGCAAAGACCGAAGAAAGTTTACCGTAACTCGTGCTGCGTGGTGGAAATATCCAATTAACCGCGGGGGTTAATTACACACATGAATAAACCACGAGCTGACCGCCGCGTGGAAACGGCGCGCTGTGATTGGTTCCCTCAGAACGGGCTCTGTATAAATACCCGCGGTGGAGTTAGAGGAGTCACGAAGACCGAGCATCTGGAATCAGCTGTGAACCACACACTCATCCTCATCTTCATCAGCACCGTAGAAGAAGAAGAAGAAGATGCTGCTGCGCTCCGCTCCGCTCCTCCTCCTCCTCTGCTCCCTCTGCATCGCCTCCGGCTTCCAGATGCCCCCGGAGGAGGCCGCTCCCCGCCGGGCACGCTTCTCCTCCAACAGCCCGAGTGAGTGTCTGCTCTACCTGCTGCCTCTGGCTGCTCTTCCGGTTCTCTTGTAGTTCACTCATACTTTGACATTTGTGTTCATGTTTATATCACAGCCTGGAGAATTCCACTGTAAATAATTTTAAGAGCATTATTTTCTAATCAGGAGGACGTCATCAGGTATGGGTCTAGATGAAGCTTTGCAGTCAAATAAGATTAATCATAATATATCAATATGTTACGATATCATTATAAGAAATCCACTGCATTATCTCTCTGTAATGCAGTGGAAATAATTTTAAGGTCTTATAAATAAAGACAAAATAGTTGTAACAACCATAATGAGAACTTTCAGAGTTTCTTGTATCTTTTGTTCATCCATCACTTACTTTTAAGCGCTCCAGTAGTACTGAAAAGTGCTAACTTTGAGTGTTCCACACTGGAATACATTGTATGATTTTGCAGTGTATCTCTGTACAATTAAACATAATATTTAAGCTCATATGAAAAAATTGTTTTGAAAATATAACCCAAAGAAAAATATTGAATTTCAGTCATAACGTAATGCTTTGCTCATGTTGGCAGCAGTTAGCAGTTGAAACATGAAACATGAAGCCTAAAGTTCATCTTTGTCTGAAAATGTTTTTCATTATGTCCGCCTTTACTTGATTATCTGCTTATTTAGAATATCCATAGTCACTGTGGGACTACAAAGCAACCCACACATTTAAAGTGTTTGTCATGCGGTTTTCCTGTAAAATGTCTCCTCTGAACGTGTCGCTGCAGCCGATGTGGCCAGATGTTTGAACGGCGCTGTCGCTGTGGGATGTGGATTCTTCTCCTGCCTTGAAAACTCCACCTGCGACACAGACGGGATGCATGAGATCTGCGAGCTGTTCCTTCATGCTGCGGCCACCTTCAACACGGAAGTGAGTCCCTCCACCCGGCCCCTGCCTGGGTTGGGCCCCAGTTCACCCGGCCGGGTCCCAGTCTGACTTCTGTTGCCGTTCTTCAGGGTAAAACCTTCGTGAAGAAGAGTCTGCAGTGCATTTCCCAGGGCATCTCTAACAAAGTCTTCCAGACCATCCGCCGCTGTAACATCTTCCAGACCATGATCGCTGAGGTTCGTAGGCCCAGAAATGTTAATGTAGATGTGAGATTGTTCTCTGAAGCATGACTGGTTTTTATCATCATAGGTGAATCACTGGCAGTCATACAACAGCTTATGTTTCTTTTCATTATGTTCCTCTTTTTATTAACTTTGCTGCTTTGCTTGTAAGCCACAGGTTGCTGGCTTTGCCACATTTGCAAAATATGTTGCCTGTTTGCTCAGCATGTTAGAATTAAACTGTCACTTTTAAGTTTGGATGCTGCATCTTAACTGGTTTATAGTGGATATATCATGTATTTAAATCCCTCCGTTTCACACGTAAATCATTTATTTATGGTCTACATAAAATAAAACTGCACTGGTTCAGTTTTTAAATGTGACTGAGACATTTAACGTACCGATTCTCCTCCAGGTCACAAAGTGTTCCACTCCACCACATTCGGTCAGTTTTGTAGTTTGATAGCAGCGATATGATTATCTACAAGTAGAGAAACTTCTTATTCCAAAGTTTATGAAACATGTCAACAACAGAAGATCTGTCCATCCAGAGCAGAATGAAGAAATCCAGCCTATAGAACCTCACATTCAGATGAATGCATCACAGTGGAGTTGTTACTGTATTTACATCCATATCAACTACCTACAGTATGGAGTGTAGTTTAACTATAGTGTCCATGCATGTCAGATAATAATAATAATGAAATATTAATGCTGTGAAGTAAACAAAGCCTCGACATGCTTAAGGAGCTAACTACGGGAACGTCAAGAAAGTCACTGGTCATTTGGTCATTTTTGTTCCCCAAGACAAAAATGGCAAAAACTAAACCAAATGATTATAATCAGAACATACAGTACCGTTATAACATTAAGGAGGCAGCTAAAAGCTAGCACACGGCGCTAACAGAAGCAGAAGGCTCAATGCTACGATCATTATGTGTTAGTTAAAGTTTGAGTGATATTGTGGTCAATTATGCAAATTTATGAATGTATTGAAAGTCCTGAAACTGTTGGTGTTGTGACTTCAGTCATGGAATCAGGCCCATTTTTGTACTTCTGTACTACAGTGTTTTTTTTGTGTGTTTTTTTTAATCACTCTGTTCCCACATTGTCAAAGGTTCAAGAGGAGTGTTACACCAGTCTGGACATCTGTACTGTGGCTCGGACAAACCCCGATGCCATCGGAGAGGTGGTGCAGGTTCCCACTCACTTCCCCAACAGGTGAGCTCTGACATCCGTCAGTAATGAAGACACAACTGTAGCAATACTGAGCCAAACTTAGTCATCTGATATCTTACTCCAGAATAAGTGCACAATGTTTAGAAACATGTAGGTCAAACGGATTCCACACCTTCATTTTTTTTTTATCTTTATTTTGTTGCTGACTGTCAGTTTTATTTACTTTACGTAGCATTAAGAGTTACAGGAGTTTACATAAGCAGACAGTTCTCTGACTATTCAAATATGTGCCTGGCAACAGAAAAAGACCAACTACAAAACTAAATCACACCAACACAAACCTGAGGACCTCCATTTTGGTTTTAGCCAGTTGGGGTCACAGTTTGTTTGAGCATCATACAAGATCCACATAAACAACAGACTGAAAACAACAGAACAACTCAGAGAAATGAGGCAGGAGTGAATTAAATGTAGCTAAGAAAGTGTGAAAATGTGAAAACAATCGACATGTTTTCTACTTGACATATTTAAAAAATACTTTCTGCTGTGTTTTATGCTTCAAGAAGCTCAACTACACAACATTTGCTTTTGTAAAAGCAGTATAAAGCTTTTACAAAAGTATGTTTTTACTGTATTTGTTGAAACAAGAATGGTGTGAGACAGATAATATCTGAAAACATTGAGCTTCTCTCAGTGCTAACAAGAAACAGCCAACCAGAGCTAGGAGGCAGGTCTTAGCGCTGTCTATCACTATCTTGTATGGCGCTGCTCATCCCTTACCCCCTTGCTCTCTGCTATCTTCAGCTAGCAGACAATGTTGTGAACGCTCAGGCTAGTTAGCGTTACCAACAATGACGGCAGATGACGGTTTACCTTTAAGTTGTTTCTCCGCCATTGCCACATTGCACAGCGCGTACACAAGAGTGATTGACAGCGCTCAGCCTCTCCTCTGGTCTA
Organism: Girardinus metallicus; assembly: GCA_903067095.1. Taxonomy (NCBI): domain Eukaryota; kingdom Metazoa; phylum Chordata; class Actinopteri; order Cyprinodontiformes; family Poeciliidae; genus Girardinus; species Girardinus metallicus. The sequence goes on along the minus strand of CAEGAE010035219.1, from coordinate 1,300 downwards.
AATCCAGTTGAGTATTTTGGTGAGTCCTGAAAGCTGATGTCTGCGGATGCTTCTCTGTTCTATCTTACTGAGCTTCAGCTGTTTTATAAGGAACCTTGGGCAGAATGGTTGATCTTTAGATGAGCAAACATCAAAACACCTGCTGCTGTAATAGTGGCAAACAGCGGCTCTGCAAAGTATTGACACATATTCATATTTTTAGTTTATTCGAAAATGTTTGAAAACCATGCATCGTTTTAGTTCCACTTCACAATTTTGCTCGACTTTATGTCGGTGTGACTAATGAAACGCCTGACAAACACAGTGAAGTTTACATTTGCAGCCTGACAAACTGGCAGAGTTGAAGGGGCATGAAGACTTTTTGCAAACCACCTTGTGACCCTGAGTCTGCATTGTCTGCTGACACCACAGGTACTACAGCACGCTGCTGCAGACGCTGCAGGCCTGCGACGAGCAGACGGTGTCAGCGGTGAGAACCGGGGTCATGACCCGCCTGGGGCCCGACATGGAGAGCTTCCTGCAGCTCGTCCAGAACAAGCCCTGCAGCCCCAGCTCCGACTCCGCAGCATTCAGCAACCCGGCCAGCTGGAGGAACATGCCCGTGTTCAACATCCAGCCCGGCTTCAGGGGTCGCGACCCCACCCACCTGTTTGCCAAGAGATCTGCGGACACCCACGAGAAAGAGGGAGGGGCCCAAGCTGACGAGTAGAAGACAAAGATCAGAAAAAAAAAAGATTGTTGCAAAATTGGGGAATTTTTTGATTCTCTTAGGTCATCCACCAGGTAACTGTGATCTTGTTACATCATAATACTCTTATTCCAATTTATATTTATTGTCCTAAATTAATTTCTTAGGCTGCCATGGTGGTATGTTTAAATTAAGTTAAGAAGATAAGAAGCAGGGTGAGGCGTTCATGCTGGTCATGGAGCTTTTCACTGCCTCGTTTTAATGCTCTACGAATCACTTTATAAGCTGTTATAGTGAAAAAATGTCCAAAATGTGGGATTCAAGTTGGTTTGTTGGAAAATTAGAAATAAATGCGCTGATATAAACTAATAAATTTGACTGGATTATTTCCACTGAATGTTTTACATAACATCCGCACCAGCAAAAAAAGATAAACTTATGTTTATAAGAAGTTTATTATTTTTCCACGTCAGCCATGTTTGGGCTAAAACAGGTCGGTAAGAGCAGTTTCCACACATTTACCTGCATTTTCTATCCATCCATCCATTTTCTGTTCACCCTTGTCCCTTAATGGGGTCGGGAGGGTTGCTGGTGCCTATCTCCAGCTACGTT
>CAEGAE010035207.1:0-18305 GCA_903067095.1 Girardinus metallicus | reverse complement strand
CTGCTAAAATGCCCTTACAAAGCAGCAAACAGTTATTTGAAGCTGCTGGTGCCTCTGGAACCTCAAGGTGGAGGATCCTCCACAGGTTTGCGGTGCATGAACTTACTATTCGGCCACCCCTAACCAGAGCTCACAAGCAGAAACGGCCGCAGTGGGGCCAGCCGTACATGAAGATTAATTTTCAAACAAACTTGTTCACTGGTGACTGCTGTGCAACCCTGGATGGTCCAGATGGACGCAGTAGTGGATTGGTGGTGGACGGCCACCACATCCCAACACGGCTGTGACGTCAGCCAGGAGGTGGTGGAGTCATTTTTTGGGCCGAAATCATGGGGAGAGAATCATTGGTCGGCCCCTTTGGGGTCCCTGAAGGTGTGAAAATGACTTCAGCAAAGTATATGGACTTTCTGACTGATCACTTTCTTTCATGGTTCAAAAAGAAGAGCCGTACCTTCAGTAGCAAAATCATCTTCATGCATGACAATGGATGCTGCAAGGAATACCACTGTGTCATTGGCTGCTATGGGCATAAAAGGGGAGAAACTCATGGTGTGGTCTCCATCCTCCTCTGACCTCGACCATATTGAGAACCTTTGGAGATTCCTCAAGCAGAAGATCTGAGGGTGGGATGCAGTTCATATCAAAACAACAGCACTGGGAAGGTATTCTGACATCCTGCAAAGAAATTCAAGTAGAAACTATCCACAAACTCACAAGTTCAATGGATGCAAGAATTGTGTAGGTGATATCAAAGAAGGTCCTATGTTAACATGTAACTGCCTGTTAAGATGTTTTACATCGAAGTAGCTTTTGATTTTAGTACATGTGATCGCTTAATGCTGCACATTCAAAGAATGACCGTTTGCAGTTCTTTATAATCTATAAAATGTTTAGAAAATCTGCTGTGCATAATAATTTGGAACAGTGCATTTTGAGGTTTTTATTTTTGAAAAAAATACTGCTTTCATTGGGAGTTTTGTTCATACTGTTATAGTTAATGGCTTGAAAATTGTACTGACAATCATTTGCATTGACCATTTAAGAAAATCTGAGAAAATATCACTTGCATAATAATTTGGAACAAGGTGTATTCTTTGCTTTGGAGAAGTATTCATACCCCTGTGGAACTTTTTCACATTGTGCCACAGTATAACCACAAATAAAAACAGATTTTATTTGTAATTTTATGTGATAAAAGTATTCAAACTAATGCATAATTAGAAGAAAATGACAAATGGGTTTTGAAAAAAAACATATATATATATTTTTGCAACTAAAATCTGAAAATTCTGGTGTGCGTTTGTATTCACACCCTTTATTGTTGATGTTTAATAAAACGGTTACTGTGAGCTGACATAACACAATAAAATACAACATGTTGACGTTTCTTGCTGTAATATGACTAGATGAGAAAAGTTCAAGCAGTATGAATTCAAGGGACTACAGTTGAAGCATTTGTGAAGTGTCATGTCTCATAAATTTTGACCTTGTTGGCTGGAAAAAGTGTCTACAGTTTCTAACATTTTTCTTGGCATACATGCACATTTTGATCCAGTGTATTCAAGAAGGTGTTCGGTATTTGATGCGGATGCTGCAAGTCAGAAACACAGTGAAGCTCAGTGATGGGGTAGTGCTTCATGACAGTGGAGCAAGCATTTTATCTGAAGGTAAATATGTTCATCTCTGAATGGTAAAACACTGTTATGCCTTCCTTTTTGTCATGCCTGTTATCTGCTCGTGTGTTTCGACAGGTATTTTTTCAGACACCCACCTGCTGACGATGATGTACATTGGGGAAATGTGTTTCTGGGCCGTCAAGTATGAGGACTGCAGCGCTGACCCTACAGACCACAAAGAAGACGGCCTCCAGTTTCGGGACATCGGTACACAGATTCTGAACAAATATGTGAATGCCTGCGAGGGACCTCTGCAGGGCCAGGGCTGGAATACAGAAAATGCCAAGGAAATCCTTAGTATTTTACAGTGAAATAAACTGCTCATGTGTAAAAGTTACCATCAGGCGCAGATCTGAGTTCACTGTTCAAGTGTGTCAAACCCAAATAAATATGGAACTCCATAAAAGAGGTGCAGTGTTGTAGAAGGTAAAAAAGCAGGACACCCTGTATGTGTATGTGATGAAAAGGTGTCTTTGGGTTATTTTAGTCCAAAAGAACTCGGGCAGAGCATGTGAGAGTTTAGAACGTACTGTCGGAGGAAAACAAAGATAAAAAGACAGGAAGTTTAATTGTTTTTTTTTTTTTTTCTGCTGATTGCGCAGATCTCATCTTGAATAGTGCTTGGAGCAGTTGTTTGCTCTAAAGATGTTATAATAACTTTATTATTAATATTCAGAGGGTGTTATTTAAACAAAATGGCCGTCTCTACTTTTTACAATTGTTTCAGATTTGAAAATAATCCAGCTGGATGTGTGACATTGCACATAACATCTTATTTATTGTTTTGTTGCCATTTTTAATGTGTTTCAGATGTAATAGAGTTGTGGCTAACGTGTGTATAAAATATACACATTGTAAGTAAAGCAAGATGTTTCAGAAATTTTGACCAATTTTAAGTATGTTCAGGTGTGTAGATGCCATTTTTCTAATGTGTTGCCTGTTCTCCCATGTATCATAAAATTTCCTTCCACTCCACTTGGACAACGTTAGCAATGTAACCATTAATACAGAGCCTGTTATTTGAAGAAAAAAAAAATGTTTTTTTATGTCCTTGTTGACAATAAAGATATGATTTGTTTTCAGAAAATGTTTTGTATTATGTTGTACTTGTTTGGTTATGACTCCGTTTCTGTCCATGCAAAACTACACCACCCACAATGCTCTAGGACTGCCACTGAGGAGGAAGTGGAGAAAAGAAGGAAACGTCACATTTGTTGCCGTTTGGCCGACCGCGTTTCGCTGGGATGAAAGTTCTTGTTATTAGTTTGTCAGTGAGTTTTAGCATCTGAAGCCATGGCTGAGAGAAACGGGCAGCTGAAGTCCGTGGTTATTCGCAGCTTCAGGCGGTTCAGTGAGCGATATTTTCCAGAGAAAGCTGCCAGAAGCTCGATGTTGGATAAGAAGCAAGAAGAAGAGGCGTCGCACTTGGGATATTTGGAAATCTTTCCTGTAAGGCAATTTTTTTTTTTAAACAATTGTAGTTACAGTGTGCTCAACTGCTATGGTGTAGAGTTGAAAATTAGAAAATATTTGTCCCTCACCTGTTACATTAGGGCTTATTTTTTAAAGACTTTTTTTTTTTTTTTTTTTAGAGTTTTTAGAAATGCTTGTTTTTCTAATAGAGTTGACTGTACAGTTTACTAATTAATATTTAATTTAAATCCTTTTGGTCTGTTAATCAGAAGGTTTCTGAGATTTGAAAAAAATCAGATATTTACATTTAACATTGATCTTATGATCTTCAGTCTAATCATGGCATATTGCCCTCACAAAAAAAAAAGTTTGAATAGTTTCAGCACTTGCATTAAAACAGTTAGACACTAAGGCTGAAAAAAATTAACATCTTGCTGATTCTATTCCATCAAAACAAGGTGATTGCTGTTTTTGCAACTTAAATCCTGATTAAATGTTAGAAAAGCTCACTCTGTTTCTGTAGGGGTGTGGGGGGAATCACCCTGCAGGAGAAGCTTGTTTCAAGCACTTGTAATCATGATCTTGTTCTTTTGACCCTGATCTATACATCATAACCACCATTGAGAGTCAGGAAAAGTCTGGTCACTTTAAAACACATTTCCCTGTCTTCTTTTTTAATAGCTGACCAGTATTCAGTATTTAGCTGATGTATGAATTAAACATATCCCTCTTTTCAAAAGGTCGACGTGCAATTCCTGATCATGACCTTTCTCTCTCCTGTGGATATCTGCAACCTGGGAGCCACCTGTCGATACTGGAGGGCCATGGTGAGAGATCCGTTACTGTGGAAATACTTCCTGTTGCGGGACATGCCACACTGGTCATCCATCGATCATGTGACAATGCCAGATCTGGAGTTGCTGGATGCACCGCTGGTCAGTGAACATGAAAGTTTGGATGACAGAAAAGAAGAGGAAGAGAAAAATAGGGAACTAAAATGTGACTACATGTCAGAGTAGGTATATTCTTAACGTGTTGATTTAACACCAATTTGTAAAAGTTTCCTCCATATGTTTTTTTTTTTTTTAATTACTGTTTTGTTTTACCAGATACCTGAAAGGTTGTCCATCCTGCAGACAGCAGTGGTTGCCCTCCCGACCAGCATATGAACTTCTGACCTCATTCCTTCAGTTCCTGGTGCCCTCATCTGAACCTCGCTATGCAATGTTTGGGCCTGGCATGGAGCAGCTAGATGTCTCTTTGGTCACAAGACTGATGCATGCCCCCGACCTGTTACCTGTGTCAGGTACTCCGCACAGGCAGATAAACGGTAAGGCAATGCTAAGCTTTCCTTTTTGTTATTGCTATTTTTGTTAATAGTTCTGTTTCTGCAAATATAAATAAAACATAATTGTCTTATTATTATTGCATCCTGAAGCCAAGATTTATGCAATACCATCTAAAAACCTTAAAAAAAAACAGTAGACAGTATATCACTTAATTTTTTGTTCTATTTTACCACATTACAACCCCAACTTTAATGTATTTTACTTCGTTTGCCAGCAGTATAGACACTGCTTTTTTACTAGTTCGTTCTATAAATGGCTCTATCTCAGTCAGATTGGATGAAGAGCATCTGTGAACATCAATTGCAACAGTTCGACCCTCCCTGGCCTGTAGCAACTTTTAAAAAACTAATGTTAAGATTTTTTTTTTCAGCAAGGACTTTATTTCTTTCAATTCCTCCTTGAATATCAGATTCATACAGGATGTAATAGCTGGCCTGTCAGCAGGAGCTGTGGATGTTTGCACCTCCTCCAGAGTTACTCTATGGCCTCTTGGTTACTTCTTAGATTAATCCTCTCCCTGCTCGGCTTATGGGGCTGATGGACAGCCGTGTCTACGTTTACAGTTGGGCCACACTATTCAGCATTAGTTTACTATTGTTCTCCAATAAACATCTGAGGCCTCGATAGAGTAGTTGTGGCTTTACTGTGATAAAATTTTTAAGACTTCGAATCCCTTTCTTTCCACTTTGAGTTAGTCTACCATATAAAATCCCAATAATATTTGTTATGTAGAATTTCAGGTTGAAATATGAGACGGTACGAAAGAACTGCAAGCACTGAATGCATAATCTGTCCATCTTACTTGTAGTTTTACGGCCTACCACATGAAGGCAGTATTTACATTCTTTACTAGTTACTGTCAGAAATGTGACTAAAATAGTAAACCAAACTAAATCCAGACACCGTTTTTATTCTAGGTATTGGCTCTGGGATCAGCTACTTGTTCAACAACCAACACAAATTTAACATCCTAACACTATATTCCACAAACAGGTAAGATCTTTATTCAAGATGTCACAGAGTTGCAGTTATTCACAAGTCTTTTTTGTTAAAATTTCTGTGAGCACACAGAGATTTACACTACAGCTGTAGTAACTTTGCTTTCTGTCTGCAGAGCAGAGAGGGAAAAAGCACGACTGCAGCAGCAGAGCATCAGCAATAAGCTCTTTATCTTTGAAGGAACTGATGACGCAGGTTATCCAGTGTATACGCCTGCTCCTCAGGTGCAGAAGGTGTGCCAGGAGGTGGATGGCTTCATTTATGTTGCCAATGCAGAACCTGGAAAAGGTGAGGGAAAATGTAATGTTTTTTTTGTTTTTTTTTTGCAGCCATTGGTAATCTTTGACTCTTGAATAACTGCATGAAAACATTTATTTCTCAGGCGATGGGGTGTCTGAGGCGGCCCAGATTAGAGCTGTGCTGAATTTTATTGGGGATTCCACAGCTAAGCCACTATTGGTGCTCTCCTGCGTCTCACGAGAACCAGAGGAAGCAAGTGATGGAGCCAAATGTCGGACACCCTGCGTTTATGTGGCAAAGAAACTTGGCCTTCCTCAGCTATCTAATCACTGGATGGTAACTATATCATATGTAATTAATTCCAAACTTTCTACTTAACCATGTAGATAATTTTCAAAAAGTGTTTCTTTTTTCCTTTCAGGTTCAGGATACAGTAGCAGAATCACTAACAGGAGTTTTAGATGGGATTGCCTGGCTGCTGAAGTCTTCTGGCATCAAAATTTAGGAATGATATATTGGTGTGCCCCACTACCATCAAAGAGAATTTGACTACAGACCATCCTGCCACCTAGTTCTGATGTCAGTATCCACCACTTTATTATTTTCATCTTGTAAGCGTAGCCGTCTGATCTGCCAAAGTCTTACTTGAGGAGCACTACCAGCGGAGTTTAATTAAAGGGTTGAGCAGCAAAGAGGAAAACTGGGACTCCTGTGGGTGAGCTAGTAGGGATATTTGTCCAGTTGGGCAGTAGAGCATAGAAACTGAACAAACTGAATTATTTAACACTAACTGCAAGAAAACAAAATGCTGAAGCTGCATTAAGATTTTTTCACTTCTTTGCAAATGAGGGAAGGTAGACCTGCTGTAAAAACATAACGTTTCACCTTGAAGAAAATTTTGTGACACTTTTTTTACTTGTTTGGTGACTTTACATTTCTGTATGATCACAAATGCTATATCTTTTCTTAACTACTGGATTTCATAATTATGAATGTTTACTAGAAACTGTCCCGTGAAAGTGTATTCATGAAAATGTTAGGAAAAAAAGAAGTTTTCAAATAAAACGTTTGCACATAAGTAAATTGAGACAAGAAATCTATTAAAAAAACAAATAAAAAGAGAAAGAACTTTTGATGAGCATTGGATACTTGAAACATTTTGTAAGGTGTTTTTCTTTCTTAAGAGCAGGAACAAATGATCTTTTTTATTCAGTTCATACTCTTGTCAGTTTATTTAATATGCAGTGACTTTAAAAAATAATTTTTGCCCCATTCTCATCCCTAGACCTTCTGTTTGACTATTTTACGTTACACAGCTCCCCACTGCAGTTTATATCAGTCAACATCTGTAAAATATTTTGTCTATTATTGTGCATAAAGTGTCATGAATTATATTTTAATCTTTTAATGCTCTACTTTTTTTAAAATTCTAAATTCAACACATTTGCGTCACTCAGACTGCCACCGCCTCTCCCTTAATGTGTTTAAAGTTGTGTTTTCAATGGAAAATGGCAACCTAACCTGGTTCACCTCCATTTTCTACATCCATAATAGCGCAGCTCAGACACTTTAATGGCAACAATAGGATTGTTTCACCAGCATGTTAGGTATGACAAGGTTATATGCTTCACTGACGCTCTTTTATCCTGGTCCCCTTGGTAACCTTAAATTGTCAGCAAATGTTCTTTCCTCTAACCAACCCTTCCATCAAAAGGTTCCTCCGTCTCAGTAGTCATTTTTATAGACATGTAGGTTTAGAACGAGATCATGATTGCTTCCATTTGGGTCCATTAGGCAAACTTTAACGGTATTGAAGCGGAGATTGTTTTTTTTTTTTTTTTGTTTGTTTAGTTTTTTCATGCAATCTTTAATTTTCAGTAAATAATGGTGAAATCAGCCTGCTAACCGTGGACATCTGTATGCAATTAGTGTGCTTCTAGGAGAGACAGGCATACGCTTTCTACTTTTTGTTCTGTGTAAACAGGATGTCTTGTCTTTGGTCCTCACTCTGCAGTTCCTTACCGTCTGTCTGGTTTTGTCTGCCTATATATGTGTTTGTGTATAAGAGAGAGTTCATAGTTTATACGGACTGGACGATCAGCTTGGATGACATTTAGATAGTCATTCATAACGGTCAACCTGTTTTCAGGCCAAGTAGGGACTAACACTAATAGTTGCTGTTTGGATAAATATATGATTTTGTAATGTTCGTTCAGTCATCGGAACAAATAACAAAATTCTTAGGTTCAACCTGAAGTTGATTTTAAACTACTAAAGTATTTATTTATGCAAGCTGGGTTAAGTTGAACACACTGCAGGTTCTTATCTAGATATTTTCAAACTCTTCCTACTAAAGTTTGTGAACCATGAGCACATCTCAACCAGTGAGATGTAATGGTGCCTGGGTTTGGTGGGGGAGGTGCTCAGTCCATGCTTTGGACTGTTGAATGAGTACCAGATCTTCAGCTGCATCTTGTCTTCTTAAGTCACTGGGGCCCTCTAAAATTAGAGGAAGCAAAGAAGGAACCCTGACTGACTGATTCAAAACAGGCCACAGATTAGTGAGATGACACTTTAAAGAAGTATGTTAGGGAGTAAGGAATGTAAGAATGTAAAGTCTTGCAAGTACTGACTTTGAAATGTGCAGTCCATATGCACAGTGCAGTCAGACATTTACATGGATGTAATCAAATTTGGACTTTTACTCATGCATTTGAGCTGTTGTTTTTCCAGGATGGATTGTTTTTCCAGGGTGGACACTTAAAAATTCAGTAAGTGTTAACAATGAGAACCAAATGCGTTGGTTGGAATTTATTCTGAATTCACACAGGGTTAGAATTATACACACGGGTTGAATTATATACATACTCTCTAACTAGTGTTTGGATAAATGTTTGAATCAGAAATGACAGAGCTCATTTAAATTGTTTGTTATCCAGGATAGCCAGGATGGAGGTAAATTGTAGGTATCGTCTACAAGTTTTCCACCAGGGTCGAAAAGCTGTGGAATATTAACCTCTCAGACCAAATGTTGTTGACTTTGTGAACCAACTGGTTCACAGAGTTCAATCAGGCTTTCATATCATGATTTCTTGTATTTTTTAAATGTGGCTATTTCCAGTTTAATTGCGAGTTTGTGAAACAAACTCGCAATTAAATTGTAAGTGATGCTGTGCCTTGTAAAGGCTATTTTTTGTTAAATAAGTTGTATTTAGAAGTGAAGCAGAAATTTGCAGCTGTAAAATAGCCAACATGTCCATGTTTACAATAAGAGCACTAATTAAACAATAAGTTTTATAAAGAGGCTTGGCAACAACCCATATACAGTGGGGAAAAAAGTATTTAGTCACCAATTGTGACTAAATACTTTTAGTCACAATTGGTGACTAAAAGTCACCAATTGTGACATCAACTACCATCCTAGGTAGTTGATGTCTACCTCTGATGTCAATTACAGGCCTCTCTCATCTTTTTAAGTGGGAGAACTTGCACAATTGGTGACTAACTAAATACTTTTTTCCCCACTGAATCCTGTCTTCCCACCAGACAGGATAGTAAGTGATATAAATACAAAACATTCAATGCTATGTGCTTTGGTAAAATTTGACAGAAAACACTCCAAGTGCAAGATGAATCAATACGTGGGAAGGGACCGTCTGTTAAGCTGTGGGCCTATTTCTCCTCCAGAACCCCTGGGAACTTCATTACAGAGCACAGCCATTATGAACCTCTTGAAATGTGATGTTCTATACTGGAGAACTGAAGGGTAGTCAAGATGAACTAAAACATGGCCAAATCAACACAGAACACCAGAGACAAACTGTAACTTTTGTCATGCTTATCTCAGTCCCTATCCTTATCTATACTTTGACATTAGACAAGTAATTAAAAATTGTTAGGGAGGGAAAAAACTGTTAAGGTGAAAATCACCAGGTTTATTACTATTATTATCAGCTAAGACATACATATTCTTAAATGTCTATTTTATACCCGAGCTCAGAAAAAAAACTAAAAATGGAAACACACTGACTCCCTTCACAGGTGCAGAAAACAAACATCTCCTGGACCATAACCTTCGATGTCTTATGTCAGATAAATTATTCTGTGAAATTTCATGAGCATTAAAATAAAACAAAACATGACAGGACCTTTAGATTATTAAAGTCACAAGATATTTGCCTGTAGTAAAATTTCCCCACCACAGTACTAAAATAAGAAGTTTTAATTGTTTACAAATAAATTAGAAAGCCTATCGAATAAAACTTTGGGATAATACACATAAAAATGTTAGAAATATAAATCCAATATTTCTGCTGGATTAATTTTAATATGATGACAATATTGCAGTTAGTGGTAAAAAAGCTCCATTGTTGCTTTTATTGTGCAAACATATCACAGAAGCACAAAACATGTGCTATGAGTGACCATACAAGTCCAGAATTAAGAAAGAAGTGATTGTTATTAATCTGATGAACTTGGCTGTAAGCAGATCACAGTCTTCTACAACTTCTGTTTTTCACACCTCCGCCTTCTCCGTTCTTCGCTTTTTCTCTGCTAAGCTGTTCTTTTCATTAGACTTAAGTCCCTGATTTGTATTCTAAGATAACAGTCAAGATTAAAGTAGGCTTAGAGAAAAAAACAGCATCATTTGCATGATGCTTTCACCGATTAAGCTAAGCGCCCCTCTTAATTGTGTTGTTTTGCACATGGTGGGGCTCTCATGGTGATACTCTGTAGATCCCATTCATACCAAGAAATCTTACCAATTCGCTTCAATTTCCTGCCCACTTCAACTTGTCTAGTTTACAACCCTATCCCTGGCATACATATGACAGGTTAGGTAATGGCATAATACTGGATTTTGGTTCAGAAAATGTATTTGCGAATGATTTTAAGTCTATCAGCAGCTAACGAACATGTGTAGAACATGAAGCACATGTTGCTCCCTCCTGATTTTCTCAGTTGTTTCTTTCTCTGTGTGCAATAGAGACTACCACTTCCCTTTTCTAATCAAATAGGCAGCTAGGGCTTGACACAGATGTAAATTGCCACACTTCGACGTGAAACTGCCCTAAATGCATTACAGGTGACTTGATGGGGTTGAGACAGAGGACACTCTTTTGTTATGGGGGAAGAAGAAACAGACAGCCTAGCACAAATTACATTGCTGCAAAAAAAGCAGGCTTTGGCAGAAAACCAATAATGAAAATATGGTTGTGACTTGTAAAGCCTGAAGCATCTTGCTTATGTAGCTTGGACTCTCTAAACCAAATCACATTCAAAAACATGATCCAAAAATTTTATTTGGTTATCAGTCCTAATAATAAACAAATACAGCTTAGCAAAACACACTAAAAAAAACACTCCATATGTAATCTGCACTTAATTAAGGCATATATTCAGACTGGGATTCAGTCTTATAAGAAATTATGCTATCTTGAGGAAGCTATGATTACCAAGATTTCAAAGATTTATTTTGGTAAATGTGAGACAGGTCTTTGTGCTCTTTTTGGGCACCTTAATGAAGACGAGTGAGGACTGCAGTGCTTTAGAGGTTGTTCTGGGTTTTTTATGACTTGCTGGATGAGTCCTGGATGAGCTCTTAGATTAATTTTTGTAGGACAACACGTTCTGTGGATTCCCAACTGTTCCATGCTTTATTGTCACAGCTTGCACTGAAGTTCACTGGAGCCCCTTAGCCTTAAAATGGCTTTATAAGCTGTTTTAGCCTGATAGATATCAATGATTTTGTTTCTCCCCTGTTGTTTAATTTCTTTAGATTGGTGGACGATATTGCTTTTTGAAATCTTTAAGCCAACGTCATATTGTCAAACAGTTTCTCTTACTTTTTTGATTATGTAAATTACATTTTTACTCAGAGCAACATTGTTTTTGGAAAGATAAACCTCAATAGATAACACAATAAATAAAAATGTTGATTAAAATCTGCTATTTGTACTGGGCTGACTTTGTCTGATATTAATAACTGTTTGATAACCTGAAACTGAAGCATACAATCGAGAACAAATCTGCAGTGAGGCAAATCATATTTCATGGAACTCAACATTATTTTACCATGTAGATTCCTTTTGATTGGTACTATAGTAACACAAAGTACCAAGCATCCCATAGAAAGTACAGCTCTAGTGAAACATAATTCCACCACTCCAGAGAATTCAGTGGCATTGGTCTGTGAGTCAGGTGCATTGTTCTCTTGTCACATTCAATACAGCATAAGTCCACATGATTCAGCAACGGCTAAAGTGGTTCACTGCACGCCCCCATTCTCTTCGAACTGGAGCTCTCTGTCACATAACTCCCTAATAAGAAGGGGATTCTTGGCCATTTAATGAGTGCAGACTAATAGCAAGTGTTCCTTTGTTTCAATATGAATGTCAAACACCTTTTGGAAATCAAATGAGAATAAAAAGGAAGAAAACTTGACATAAACATTTAATTATAGAATTATTTAATAAAAAAAAAAGCACAGAAAAAATAACTGTAGGGCTTGTTTTGTTACTGTAGGCTGTAATTGGAGATTTGCAGTATTGATGTTGTTTTGTGTCTCATAAAGAGTGTTTTATGTGAACTACAGTTGGATGATTCCGAAATGTCAAACCATATCTTGTGGACCTTGTAAATGAGAAGGAGGGGATATATATATATATATATATATAAAGGAGACTCTCATTGCAGACAGGGCAATTGCATTTCCTCACCATCACATCACAAATTATGTCAACACAGAATCTATACATTGGGATGGAGGCGATTAAGAGATCGCCTCCCTGCCTCTCTGTCTCTATTTGAATTTGTCTTGCATTATTTTTGGTATGTTTCCACTGCTCTTCAGATATGGTCTGGTAGTGTGCAACCTCGGGCAACTATCTGACTTCAGGTGGAGTCAGATTTATAGGTCACACATATCATTAATAAAGCCAACTTCCTTTTGTTTAACTTCATTAAGACCATTGATTTTTTTAAATACTGATAGATGTTTGTCCTCAAAAGACTGACTGAACCTACTGAACTGTGTAACAAAAACACTCATGAGATCTGTGCAAAACAAAATATGCAGTTTCTTGACAAATAAAAACATCAATTGTGTGTCAACAGCAAGCAACAGCTGGAAACATTTCTTTTCTCTTATATGCTCTCGAGTTTGGGCGGGACCTCCATAGTGATCAATGGCTTTTGATCAGGGGGTGGACAGCTGCTGAAAGCTGAAATTGTGGGCAAGCCTCTAGAGACATCACATCTCAAATTGACCCTACACATGAACCCAGGGAGCAAGTATTTTGTCCTGCATCCTCTCAGCCTAAATGCCAACTAATTCCATTTACAAACCATCGTGTTTTGCAAGGAGCATTTTTATGTTTTTCTAAGAAGAAAAGGCTGTCTCTATAGCCACAAATCTGAACTGCGTTACACTGCAAAATTTTATTTTACAAGGTATAAGTAGTAGCCATAAAAATGATTAATAAGGAATGCAGCTTATTAGTTTTTAATGCTCAATATTCCCGCAAAATGTAACTTTGGTTACATTTTGTAACTAAGACTAATATCTTGAGTTGTCTCAGAAATTAATATTTAGCCCATCAACTTGGTAAAATTAGGAAGTGTTGTACAACCAATTCTTGAGGAAATTTCTTTGCTGAGGCAGTATTTCAGTTTGTATCCATCTTCATATAGTTTAGTGACAGTGCAAATTGCTGAAGTCAAAACTGCTGGCAAGCTGAGATTCTTAGCACTACATACAGTTGCTGTTTTCAGTAAATTAGTTTATTTGTTACATCGCCAGAAAACATGCAACTTTACTAATAGTTTACCCAACAGGGCTAATGCTAAAGTCAAAATTTGTTGACAAGGGCATTTTTTTATCCAGTCATTGCAAAGGTAAGGCCCGTCTTTGCTGCAGTTGTTGGGGAATTAATTTGAAAAAGTTTCAATAATGTTTCATTTTAGTATATTTATTTGCTTATTTATTATCTTTTCAACTTGTGAGGACAAACCAAACATGCAAAACGATCTTTAAAAATTGTATTTATAAAAATTTAGCTAAATGACTGCATTTTAAAATGTACTTGAAATGTAACTGATTTATTTAAGTGTTTTAGATGCTACAAAGCCCAGCTTTAGAAACCTACACGAATAAAGAGCAGCAGTTTCACTGGTTAAGCCCAAAAGTCGCTTTATCAGCGTAGTGTATGTTTGTTCTAATTGATTTATTTGGTGCCAAACACAAAACCCCTTTAAATCGCCAAATGGAGTCAAGGTTGAAAAGAAATTTTCCTCACATTTTTGTCTTTTTTAAATTTTTATTTTTTTGTACAATCAAGTTTTACGAGTTTAAGAAGAATCTAAACACTTAAGAATCTTTGACTTTCGGTCACTCTAGTAATAGGGTTAATAATAATAATGAAACAGCATTATCCAATCTTTGGCTCTTGCCACGAGCCTGCAGCTAAGGGAGCATTTTATTTTGGAGGTTTGGCCCAGCAGTCTGTCCCCTCGGTGGTCCTCCTCTCTCAGCAGACTTTTATAGTCGGCGGATGAGGGCGCCTCACCGCCGTTAAGACACCCACATACTTTCTCTCTGCGCGTCCATTTGAACGGGACTAGATGATGAGCGCCAAATAAGACGAAACCCGTCTACAGGAAAAAGTTCGCTCCCCGATTCAGTTTTTCGGTGATGTGAAAACCTCGAGCGGAGGAGATCTTTACAGGACAGAAGGGAAAACTGCAGGATTCGTGCCTGTTGGAGCTCGCGCTGACCATCAAATGACCAACTTCTGAAAAGTCGATCTGGGCTGTTCTTGCAGTTTCTCAGCTCGAAACTTCGCAACAAGTAAGTTTGGTCACGTTTTGAAAAAGTGCACAGCGAGTCGCGGTCATGCTGTAAATGCTGATGCACGTCTTGCAAGTATTAATTGTCACACTTTCGTCTTTGCTTGGTACAAAATCTTTTCAAGCACTTGTATAAACATGAATGCGGACAACCTCCTGCAGTTTGCAGAGAATAATATCCACTATTAGTAAACGCATACGCGTAGGGCACTGAAATAGAAGGTTAGCCTACTAAATAAGATTCGACTCTGGCCAGACGTGACCAGCCATGTGTTGGTTTGATGGTTGCAGACTGTTACCTTCTGAAGTGTGTTTACAGCGCTTAGCCTTTCATATAGTTTCACATATTGTCACATTTGAATCACAAACGTCTACGTATGTTTATGTGATAGATGAGCGTAAAATGAGACGATGTAAAGAAATTAACACAAGGTTTTCATGATTGAATACAAACATATAGGTATATGTATGCGTGTTAAAATCCGCTGAGTCAATAAACTGTAGAACCACCTTTCAACATGTAACACTAAAATGTTTGTGCCTCCTTTTTTTCTTTTGCAAAATAGTTGAAGGTCTTGCCACATATCCTCAATTGTAAGTCTGGACTTTCATTGAGACAAATAAATGGACAAATTTCCTTTGTATTTGAGTACATTTTTGAAAACCGCAGTTGGCATTGAGAAATTATTGCAATACTGTTCATGAAATTTGTGATTATGATCTTGATTGGGATCACATTGTATTCTTGTCTCTTTACCTTTTTTAGATAAAATGTTGACCAGCCTCTGTGAGTTATAGCTTCCCAACCACTAAAAATATAAGGAGCAGACATTAAGGGCACTTAGGGTTACTCCACATCACCAAATATATGACTGATATTAACATTTGACAATTGAAATATGTCATCCTATAAAATGATACAAGGAGTTCTTGTGGTTGTGGAACTGCATACAACCAGAATGTCGTAATGTTTAATATAATAAATGTGCTTTATTATATTATTTGGTTATCCAAATTCACATAGAATACCATGTTTATCTAAATAGCATAGGTACACTGTAAAAAAAAAAAAAGTAAAAAAAAGTCTCAAATTTACTGTAACATACCGGCCTCTGTGGTTGCCAGAACTTTACCGTGTAAACACGATAAAGTCTGTTTTATATTATACGGTAAAATACTGGCAAACCATAGCTGCCGGTATTTTACTGTAAATTAGAGAGTTTTTTTTTTACAGTGATTTGAAATATATAAAAAAAAAACATTTGTATTATGTCTGGTTTTATCCAGACAAATTTTATATTATTTGATATTAGGTCGAAGTGCATGCATTCACTTGTTGTTGAAACTATTTGTGCAGGAGAAAATAAGGCTTGTAGTTACACAGCAGCACTCACCAGGTCACCAACGAGTTGTTTAAATAGATGAGGTGAGGAATTTTATGAGACATTTGCTCCATCGGTCTCCGCGTCTGCAAAAAATGCATCTGTAACGTTCTACATCTGACAGTTCAACATTTCTCTGAAATCATTACATTTTACATTTGTCCATTTGTGCCTCACCGTCAGAGAATGGTTGCTAGGATGTGGCGAGAAACAGCTTCTCTACAGCAAATTAAAGAGGCGTACCTGTGCGTACCTGTGTTTTCTTATGGGAACGGGATTTCTTTGTTCTCTAGGGTTTAATTCTGAAGGTTTAATCATTGATTGTTCTTAATTTGTACAAAACCCCGAAGCCCATTAAAACATTGATTTTTGTTTTTACTTCTCAGCTGTTTGCTGTGTACAAAGGACACAGCCTGGAATGGTGCAATTCTTCTGCTATGTTATAGTTTGTGCAGCGATAATTTGCGCAGAAAGTAATTCAAACAAACTAAACAGGACTTGACAGCTTTCAGTTATCACTGGACTCACTTGTTTTCATGTGTTTAATGCACACGTCTTCCTTTTGTCCAGCATATATGCATACGCCCCCGACCTCTCTTTTCCTCTCTTGCTTTTCATACACACAGACGTGCGTGGTATTTTGCAGATGTGTGACCCAATCCGCTTCCAGCCGAGGCTCATCTCATGCCAGTGTGCTGACTCTAAGTTTTCCACAGTCTCTTATGAAATAGGAGTAGGAGACATTAGCACCATCCAGTAGCCAGGGTTGAATGGCTTTGGAGCACACACATGTAGACGTGTTCAAGTTGAAAATGCCCACGTACGGCCACCTGGTCTCACCGTGACCACCTATATATCCAAATATAGGTGCACAGACTGAGGGTGGTAAACATATGTCAAACAGTCCATAGGCTGAAAGGAGCAGCTGCAGCTTGTAGGCCTTTTGTTTGAGTCAAACAAAAAGTCTAATGTTTATTTTAAAAAAGCAGCTGGTAGGAAAGAAAAAGGGTACATGTTTTTTTTTTTTTTTAAATAATTTTTATAGATAGAAATCTGATGGGTTGAAAGCAAAGTACTTTTGCTTTCAACCCACTTAGTCTGATTCTCCTAAAATAAATTTTGCAACATTTACAAATCACCAGATTATCCATGTGTGGGTGATTTGATCTCAGTATAAATAAAGGTTCACCTCAGTAAATTAGAATAAATGTTTCAATGAGTTTGTCTGTCAAATTAAAAGTAGCTTTTGAAACTTCATTAAGCCCACATTTCTGTGTTAAAATATTTATTGGCCTCATGTAATATTATCTTAATCTTAAATAGCCTGTTTTCATTAGCTGAAAGCGGAAAATCATCATGATTAAGTGAAAGAAAGGATTCAAAACATCATTCTGTTTGTAATTTATTTACGTAATGTGTTTCACTTTGTGAACTTAGTCCCTGAAATAATTTTATAAATGCTTACCCCTCCCCACGGTGTTGCTTGTGGTGATGCTTTTCTTCAGCAGGGACAGGGAAAGAGTCCACAGTTGATGGGAAGTTAAATCATCTTGTTGCAGGACCACAACCCTAGACATGTAGTAGGAGGTACTATGGAATGGTTTAGATCAAAGCATTTTGCTGTGTCGGAGTGGCCCCTAGTTCAGTCATAAGTTTAATGAAGACTCTGTGACAAGAATTGATACTTGCCTTTCACAGATGCTTTTGAACAATCTGACGGACGTTAAAGATATATTTCCCTGAAAATAATAGCTTCCCCCACCTCCCTTTTGTATAAATAAGGAAAAAATGAGAGGTGAAATGACACACACTGAGGTCAGCCTAGCATGTCTTTTAGAAAGGATGATCTACTTGATACAAAATCTATCTTACAAACAAATGCCAGTACATCTAACACACTGGTCACTGTTGATGTCAGAAAAACTCTCTGTGGTTTTACAGTTTTACACAGCATTGATGTAACAACAAAACCTCTGCAATCTTCAGGTGTACTTGCCCCCTGCCTTTTTGGTATTGGTTTTATAGAAATGTCAGCTGTTTACGAGTATTTACAAGTAAACATTTTGAGGGCCTGTTTTAAATGCTCTGAAATATTTGCTCTCAATTTCATTTTTATACTCAATTTCTACCTTATAGATTCATTCTCTCATTTGTATATACTTTGAATGATCATTTTACAAAATGATAGCTGATACAGGGCTACACAGTGGCGCAGTTGGTAGAGCTGTTGCCTTGCAGCAAGAAGGTTCTGGGTTCGATTCCCGGCCCGGGGTCTTTCTGCACGGAGTTTGCATGTTCTCCCTGTGCATGCGTGGGTTCTCTCCGGGTACTCCGGTTTCCTCCCACAGTCCAAAAACATGACTGTCAGGTTAATTGGCCTCTCCAAATTGTCCCTAGGT
>CAEGAE010035202.1:0-15385 GCA_903067095.1 Girardinus metallicus | reverse complement strand
CAGGTTAATTTTCTAAACTACAAAAAAGTAGCTAGTAGAGAAGCTCAAATATGAAAAATTGGACTGATATTGATATCTGATAGTAACAGCTGTATTATGCCACATTTACCTATATTTTATTTTATAATTTTTTTTAACCGATTACTCGATTAATCGTAAGAATAATCGATAGATTACTCGATTACTAAAATATTCGTATACAACAGCCCTAGATGTATACGATCACATTTTATAAAGGAACTGATGTTACTTTCACTTTAAAATGTATGAGATCTGTGTGTTCCTGTGACTCCCTTCCTTCAAGTCTTACCTGATCTGCTTAATTTCTCTGCATCTTCAGCTGTTTTCTATCTTTCTCATCACAGCTGACAGAAAGAATCCTTTCCCTGAGCGTGTGTATTGATTTATGTTTGCATCCATAAAGGTGTTTCTGATGCTATCACCCTCCACCTCCCGGCGATCCGTGCGTTTCTGTTTACACTCCCCCTCCTCCGTTTCTCTCCTCAACCATCTCAGGGCAAATTACTTACAATGGATCAGTCCGAGCATTTATAGCAAAGCTTTGAAAGCTTAGGACTCCCACTGTGGCCAAATATAGTAAATGTGAATCCAGCTGTGTGTGTGTGTTTAAAAAAAGAAAGAAATTGAGTCAAGGAGACTGGGGGGAGGGACGAACATGCATGTGCACGTTTTCTCCTGAGTAAACAGCTCTGTAGTAAAAACAAATTAAAAAGCATGTTTGTTGTTCCCGGCACTTTTGCCTTTAGACAATACTGCCAATTAAAGGGGAGTTTTTTGGGTTTTTTTCTGCGTTAAGAGCAGAGAGCGTTGCCATTTCTGACGGTGTTTGGCTTCTCCCACTTTCCTTCTCCGGGTAGAGAGCAGCCACGGTTCTTTACTGCCACGGTCAAATGAAAGGTAAACACAGCACACCTTTGATCGGGCTTTGCGTTTAAGCTCCTTCCTGGAACAGACTGCATGTGTTTGTGTGTGTGGGGAGAAAGGTGAGCAATTTATGAAATTACATGCACACGCCTCAGGTTTAACATGAGGCGTGTGCTTTGCTTAAAGAACGAAATCTATCCAAGATGCTACAGCTGCCACCTCCTCTTGTTATTGAAGTGCAACTGAAATTCCTCCTGCATCCATCCATCCGTTCACTCACTCATCCATCCATCCATCCCCTCCCTCCTTAATCCTGCCTGCCTGCATGAAAACAAAACAAGGCGTTATATGAATGAAAGTGGGAGGGGCTGAGTGGCCTAGAAAGGCAGGCAGATAGAGCAGCAGATAGTGGTGCAGGGCAGGGTGAGGCGGTAGTGAGGAAGAGGAGGAGGAGGGTATGAATGAACGAGTGAGCTGACTGGAGCGTGTTTGGCACAGCGGCTAGCTTGTGTAGCCTGATGCAAGCGTGAGCAGAATTGGGAATAATCTTGCAGCAGTAGTGGTGTTATTAGGCCTGGGTTGGCATGATAACCTTAAAGCAGAAACACCACCAGCTTCACAATGAGACTACAGCTAGGGAATCTGCTTATTTAAAATGCTGCTTTTTTTCTATAAAACTCAAACAAGAGATGATGAAAAGCTTGAGGCACGTCAGCTTACACAAAAGCATGTACTGACACTGTAAATCCTGCTGTTAACAATTGTAGAGTATTGATCAAATTGTGCTAATAAATGTTCACATCTCTGATAGGGTTAAGTAGATTATTAGTACCAGCATTTAAAATGAATAAATGATAATATGTGATCTTATGATTTTTATTTATAAAAGACAGAAACGAGTATTACCGGAAATAATGGTGAAATAATGTCGTAATTGCGCTGCTTGGATCTGGTAGGATCATAGTTCAGACAAATGTGACCTATGTCTGACTTTTCATGGCAGTCATAATAAATTTATTATAATAATACTAATATGATTTAAATAATCTTTGTTGATTTAGCAGCTGCACTAATATCGCGCCTGTTTGTTTTGCTTAATATAAAACAATATAAATTAAAGTAAAAATAGCAAATGAAAAAATATGTATATTAGTTAAACGTGTCTCTACAAATACATGCTGTTGTCTATAAATCGTGGTGCTTTACTCAGTGTTACCACCCTGTGTGCATCTGATTCCTCTATGCCACCAACATGAGTTATTACCCTGACCCATACATCACCTTATTCTAATCCCATCCTCTAAAACTAAATCTAGCTCCTAAAAGCTAGTGTCTGCTTGTTCCCAGTCGTTTAAAAGAAACAACCTTCCCACATATTTAGGGGCTTCCACTTCCCAAAGGGTGCTAATAGGAAGAGTGTTATTACACTTGGTAGCACTTTATCTGTTTCAATAATAAAATGCAGTTTTACTTATTAAATTGCATATTAAAAACGTTTTAATAATCAAATCCAAAAAGGCAAGGAGAGATTATTTGCGTAGCACATTTCAGTAACAAGACAATTAAATGGTTTAAATCAGAGGTCTCAAATTGTATTCCTCAAGCCCACATCTAAAATGTTAGCTCATTAGCTAGAATTGTAGATTGATTGCGTGCAACTGAGGCAGTTTCACCATTTGATTCAAATGTGTAGACAAGGGACACAGTTAAAAGTTGCAGGACTCTGGCCCTCAAGGAATGCAGTTTGAGACCACTGATTTCACCGATAGTAAAAGTCTTAAAATCATCATGTTGCTAGTTGGTATGCTAAGTTGCTAGTTATATTTTCCTATCTGTAAGTTTAAAAATATTATACATCACATTTGAATTTCAATCTGGCTTTATAGCAACAAATATTTATTTCAGTTCACTTTAACTTTATTCGGTTTATTTATATTCTATCAACAACAATTCATTAGTCACTTTTTATAATAAACAAACCAGACTCTATGTCAAGATATTATCGATGTTGATATATAAATATAGACATATAGCATCTCGTATATCTGAGCTTCTTTTCTTTCGCGTTGCTCCTCTATAGCAACGGCTTTGGATTCATCTTTCCGGACATGTTTGGCTCCTTCACTGCGTCTACCGTCTACCGCCCCTCGGCCTCTGCCCCAGCAGGGCCAGGGTTAAACCTGGGCGGCTCTCCACCCCAACATGGAAGAGACCACAGAACAGTTGCCTCCCCCTGCCAGCAAACACATTGGCTGAAGCTGAGGGTGGATCTGGAGCTGGAGCGGATCTCCGGCGCGGATCCTGGATCTGGAGCCGGACCAGGGACGCCCCTCCCCGCTCCGTTACGCGTCGACGCCGTGGTCGCAGCACGTACGCATACAAACAGCCAACAGATGAGAGAGAGCGGGGTAGGGCTGTGCATTTCTCTCTGTCGGAGACGGCTGTGTGCTGTGCTGAAGTGGTTTCATAGCTCGTAGTAAAGGAATAGCAGAGGAGTGAAGAACTACCCCAAAGGCTGAACATAGTGTGGTTTTCCCTCCACTCATTGCTGCTCTTCTTTACCCTTGTTATCCCACCAACCTCCTGCCCCCCTGCTTGCAGCAACCGTGTTTGCTTCTTTACTCAGGCAGTACAATGGGCAGCCTTCCAAGAAGAAAGAGGGGGTCCTAACCATGTCTTTGGTAATAAATGGATGAGGCTAAATCCTCACTAACAGTGGCTGCTGCTGCAATTTTCAGCTTTTTGTTGATGGTGTTATAATTTTTGACTAAATTATAAAAGGATTTTATTTAACAGTCTTTGACAGTAAAACCTTGAACATGGCCTATGTTGTGATCCAAGCAGGAGTAATTCTGTCATTATGGTGATAGATATAACTGCGGTAGATTAGAAATACAAATTTGCACAGCCAGGTGAACATTTTCCCTGAATATATGTATACTTTAACTTCAGTAAAAGATGTGAATATTGCTGGGAAAATGGAAAAATAAAAGAAAACCCCAAAGACATGGAGATAAACATGGGGCAATCCAGCCACAACTACAATGGATTGATTTAGATCAGTCCATGTGCTCATGTTAAAATTTCCCAGTTAAGTCCAGACCTAAATCAATTAGAAAATCTTGACAACTGAGAATTGAACATTGCTCTTCATGTTCACTCTTGTTACAATCTGAAGGATCTTCAGCGTTTTTTTTTTTTCTTTTTTTGCAAAGAAGAACAAAAGATCTATACCAGCAACTATAACTAATGTGACAGGTGGCTGTGCAAGGAAAGGACAGATGAGGTCTGAGTACAAATTCACACCACAATTTTCAGATTGTTATTTGTTAAAGGTTTTTTTGCACTTCAAATTTATGTCTCACTATACATCTTCTTGCATGCAGCTTTTCTTTGTGGTTCATTAAAAAAAAAACAAAAATACAACTTCCTTTTGAAGCTCAGTTTTCTCCCAGAGGAGATGGACACGCCACACACGTCAGGCCTGGCAGATAGTTTGACAATCAGTCTCTCTGACCAAATGGTGAAATGAAAGCTGACATTAGCTAGCAACACATAGTCTTCAGGCTTTCAGCCGTTCAGGTTGTTTCCATGGCGCTGCAGACTGCTGCTGTTGACCTACCGACTGTAAATTGTGGTCACTAAATCTCTCCGTGGATGTCAGAGGAGCAGCGGTGTTTGTGCGGTTAAATCTTTGAAGGTCTTTACAGCTGCAGCATTTTTGCTTTTGTTTTTGATCTCTGATTAGTGCTGGTACTCAACTTGTGAACTTCAGTGCAATTTAACTTAAACCCCATTAATCTATCTGTGATGTTTTTTACCCCTGTAGGGAGCGTTGCTTTACCACTGAAGTCCTGTTTAGATAGCGAGGGTCTGTTACTGTGGGTAGATATGTAAATACGGGCTAATGAGAGCTTTCATTGGAGCTTAATATCAGTCACTGCGGCGGTAAGATCTGTGGCGTTTCTGAGAGGTGAGCTTTAAACCGAGCTTGTGTATTTGTGCACAGATGCAAAAAATGTTTCTGTTTCTCCCACAGTTTTCTCAAACTACAATAAAAATGTTGTAGATCTGTCTGTGTAGCTTGATATTAACCAACTCCTTCCTCTTCTGCTTTCCCTCAGCATGCGATAACTGTAAAAATGGCGCATGCAGCCGTCAGGGCCAGTGCTGCCACGATCAGTGCCTGGGTGGCTGCTCGGAGCCGGGGAACGCCACCAGCTGTGTGGCCTGCAGGAACCTCCAGCATGGAAACATCTGCGTGGACAAATGCCCTCCTGGATACTACGTCTTCCAAGGCTGGCGCTGTGTCAGCTTCTCTTTCTGCCAGGTTTGTAGTAGCTGAGATTTCTGTCACCAAATCCCGTTACTGAGATATTCTGATTTGTCTGACGTGGGGTTCTGTGAAGTAGTTTAAAGCAGGGAGTGTTTTATTGCTTTCACTTTGTAGGACTTCTGATGGATGTTGTCATAATTGCAAACTTTAAAAATTCCGATTTTTAACATTTTTATAGTGTTTCATACCAGCTTTGCGTTGCTGATTTTTACAAGGTATCACTTTTGTGTAACACAGCTCTGAAGACGACATTCTGGAGTCAGATGCAAATCGGGTTTTAATAATTGTCTAATGAATAGATGTCATTATATTAAAAAGATTTGACAAGGAGGGATGAAAGTATATATTAATTTGCTGAATTCCCTAAGATAGAATAGAATAGAATAGAATAGAATAGGAAGAGGAATAGGAAAGCATTTATTGTCTCACTGAGGGAAAATTCTGCCTCAACAGAGGATCTGATATAAACAGGTTCACGCAGAAGTTCCTAAAAGTTTTGTAAAATGCATAAAAAAAACAAGATTAAAAATAACAACACTTATTTTAATAACAACATAATGTACAAGATTATAACATAAAAAATATTGTGCAGTTATTAGAATATAAATATTGTATTCACAATCCAAAGGATTTACAAATGATTGATAACATGGATTTGTTTTGAACTTTAAAAAACACAGCAGAGTTTTTACAGTCAGTACACAAAGACAGCAGAAATCTATTAAAAATGTGTAAAAAAAAAAACCAAAACACAAACAAATAACTGTGCTAATGCCAGCAGGGATGTAAACATTGATTTTATTGGGGAGCAGCTGCTGGAGGAATGATGATGAACAAGAGCAAGATGAGACCACAGCCATTTTTGGGGGGAAAACTAAGACTCGCCACATTTTTTCGGGGATCAGAAGCCATTTTAATTAATTCAGTATAATAGAAAATCTTTTTAGCCACCAAAATAGATTAGTTGGGCTGATGTCTTTTTTTTTTTTTTTTATCTTGCAGGACCTTCACAACCAGTGTAAGAAATCTAAAAACCTGGATGCCAACTGCCATGAGTACGTCATCCACAACGGGGCCTGCATTCAGGAGTGTCCTTCTGGATACAGCAGCAACTCCACTACGTAAGTCTGGCTCACCACGAGCTCACATGCAAACACGTCTCGAAGGCCACCATCAACACAAGAAAAACAAATGCGTGGTGGTTAGTGAGCACAATAACATTTGTACACAAACGTACAAAGGCGCTGTTGAGTAGAGAGATCTATTATCTGAGTAAAGAATGTGGCGGAGGCTGATTTTTCTCCTCCTTTGGAGAATTTTAATCATTTATTTCTCCATTTTTGTTATTTGTCCTCTCATCGATTGAATCAATCTATTAGGCTTAAAAAATGTGAAGGGCTTCTGTAGTAGGGTTATTGACATAGTGAATGTCAGTCTGCAATTTCTCATTGCGTGCAGCTAACTTGCCATCTTTGGTTTTGTATCAAAGAATATGACTCATAGCATTCACATTCCAGCAAAAAGTTCAGTTTTATGAGCCACAAAATAAACAAACCTAACAAACTAATATTGAACTGGAAGCACCCAATATGGAATTTCTAGTCATTACTTTATATTAAAGTTCTCAAATAAGCCCATTTCGTTCTCATAATTTCCGGTGTATTTTAATGGTTCCAAAGGCTAATTAAGTCCCAATTCAATTACTTGCCATTTAAATAGCAAAGACTCGTCTGATGTAACAAGAAGCTAATTTATCCTGGTAAACAGTCTCTGTGCTGTTTATGACTCAAAAATGCAAACTGGATATATTATTAAAATTTGATTTTAAAGAACAATCAGCTGTCATTTTATAAAAGTGTTCTTGTAATATTGTATCCTGTTCAGCTAGTTTATTGTGTATGAGGAGTTTAACATTACTTATTTTTCCTGGTGAAAGGACACTTGTGTTGTCAAACTGAACCAGCTTTAATAATCTGTCAATGAGCTGTTTATTTATTGTGATTGGATGTTTCACAAGGTTGTTTCATATGGCATGGTTTATCATAGGGATTTGAAAGGTCGGTTTAAAGGGTCATAAACACATTTTATCCTACCGGAAAAGATTATGTCTGTGCTTACGGTGACTGGAGTAGAATATGCCAGAGAGGTGGAAAATTGAAGGAACTGATAAAGAGCCACATAACGAGGCCTTTATCTTCCTACTCGATATCACTGATGCAAAAGCATCCTAAACATCTGTTATACCTGCTTCTTTTGAGCTCACTGTTTGATCTGCATTCCAATAATCAAGAACATTTTTACTTGTTGCAAAGGAAAATCACTGTCATGCTTATTTAGCCTCACTGGCTCTTGCTAAACCAGAGAGATGCGTGTTTGTTTAGAAGCCAAGTATGTGTTTTGGAAACCACTCCTGTTTACACGCTCACTAAACGCATGCATGAGGCTTGAGCAACGAGTATAACATACTTTCCAGCAGGAGGAATGAAATATTCATGTGACTACATCATTAATGTGAGCTATTGCAAGAGGCGACAGTCACACCAACTAAAGATGACGACGAGATTTATTGATGCCGTCCATATATTTTAGTATGATTGGCGCTGATGTTTTTCCGCATATATTTTTCAGATAAACTCTTCACTACCGTTGTAAATATGGATTAGATGCATCTTGTGTGTGTTTTTTGTGAGTATCACTCACCAAACTGTACACTGAGGAAGCTGACCTCTGTGTCTTAAAGGTCAGAGCCGAAATCTTACAGAGGAGGCAGAGTAGAGCCTCACAGCCAGGGCTACAGAGTGAGGAAGGCGTCTCGCTCAGCAGCACATCAGCTGTGAAGAATGAAATTAATAAGAGTTGAAGCTGCGATTCACCCGGATGGTGAGAGATGCCGTAGTGCTCCATAATCCGAGCTGGGAGGAGAATATGGATATTAAATGGATGTTATCCAAGAACAGCGTTTTGAGAAACCCTATGTGTGATTTCTGCTCACATATGTCCAAGTCTGCCAAGTAAGACCTGGACCACAGTATGAGAAAATCCCATTTTTCCTGTCCATTTTTATGTTGTAATTAAGTGTTGAATGTAACACTGAGATCCAGTAGAGCGAGAGGAAGTAGAGTTTCAGCACATGATGGTTTCCCACAAGGCTCTGTGGGAAACGTTCCTGTCTTTTGTACCTCCATCCTGCTCTGGAAAAATGTTTGCCAGTGTTGTGATGCTGCTGAGTTTGAACCTTAAATCTCACTTTTTAGTGCTGGTGGTTGGATCGGAAACTGATCCCATGAAGTGTCTGAAAGTTTTCCACAGCAGAGTTTGCATTTGTATGTGCGCCCGTAGATATCATGTGATAAACAAGACTTTTCCATCAGGACCGTGTTGCAATACCGAGGCTGATGTGTGTTTTGGTTAAAGCAAGAACTAACGTCATCACAGATGCGTAGCTTCTCACACGCTACAGACGCAGTCACAAAATTGGATGGTTATGGGATATTTTATTTACTTGCATTGTATTCTTGAAGGTCTACGGCAGCTGTAACCATAGCTGCTGTAATGATCCAGTGAGGGCTGACTGGATGTCTCACTTAGACGATAAGTTTCCATTTGTCCATCAGCTTCTTTTGTGTCCTCCACCACAAAGTTGGGTAGTAACTAGGACTAAAAAATGTACTTTTACAAGTATTTTTATTATTTTTACTTGAGTAAGGTTAGTATGAAGTATTGCTACTTTTATTTGAGTAAAATTTCTGGATACTCCATGTGAGTGACTTCACAAGAACAAGCTTGTTTTAACCAAAAATTAACCATATACAGACAAACACCTGCAGTTTCTGTTAAAGTGAAGTTTTATATTGACAACTGATTTGGAAAAATCTTCCTTTGTCTGATTTTGTTATTTTATAATTACGCCATTTATATGAATTATTTTCATTTTTACCTTTGAAAAACAGCATTTCAACATAATGTACCATATATTTTGTTCCGTCTGAAGATGAGACTTTTAAATGTTTTGTTCAGTAAATCAATACTTGAGTAGCCGTTTTACTAAATACTTTTCTGAGAAATTTCACAAAGTGTTACTTTTTAATTTTACTTGAATAACAGTATATCGAAGTGGTTCTATTCTTGAGTATAAGTTTTGGGTTCTCTACCCAGCTCTGCTCCACCCATCTGTTTATCCATCCGTCCATCCATTCATTCATTCATTCATTCATTCATTCATTCATTCATGTTTTGTGTTTGCATGGATTAAACTTTTAATAGTGAATATTTTAATTCATGGAAATAAATCAAAAGTGAACTGAGAACTCTGCTGACTTTAGTCTGGAAAACTATAAAATTTGAAAATTGGATATTTCAGTCCAGCTGCCGGTCTTAATGTCTTCATTTCAAAAATCTGTAACATTCCTCAAGATATCACACATCAAAAGACATTAAGCTTTATTATGGCATACTGCACACATTTGGAAATTTGCTCCAATCTGTTTCAATTGATGTTCATTTTAACTAGTGATTCTCTTCCAAACTGTGTTTAGCCACATCTGCTGCTCTCAGAAAGCATCTGCTTCTGTCTGCTATGGGAAAGGAGTTTGCGCATCTTTTTTTGGACAACGTGACAGCGAGCACGCAGTCCCACATTTGGTGTGGTTCTGTCAGGGTTGGGCCGAAACCAAAACCTGAGCGTCAGCTGCAGGCCTCTGCTCTAGATGGTTCCAACAGACCCCGGAGTCCGAGTCACAGGGTTCAGATAAACACTGTCCCTTTAAGAGCTGCCCTCGGAGCCCCGGCCTGTCTGCCTGTGTGTCTGTGTTTTTGGTACAACAGCCCAAAACATTCTCCCTTTTCTGCGCTGCAACTAGAGCGTTACGCTGGAGAGGCAAAGTATATGTTTTTTTTCTCCATGCGTGGAGACGGAGAAAGACAACGCGTCCTTGAATTTTTCTTATTATTCGCTTGTTACCGTGTTTTCACTCGCTCAAAGAGGAACATTTAGTTAGTCTTTAATTGGTAGGAATTCTCAAGCGCTCGATAAACTGTAAACAAAGATCATCGGCACTGGAACTGGGAGGTTTCCATGTCTTTGTACTAAATGCCATTGTGAGGACAGCGCAGCAGGAAGAGGGAGAAAGTCAGGGCACGGTCCTTGAGAGAGATTATATTGGGAGTTACATAAACAGAATTTAAAGCATGAAGAGATTTCAAACAACAGTTTGTGCATAGCTTATATGTTTCCCTCAACAAACAACAGCATCCTTTGTAAGCTTATATCCCCATGTGCAGGGGCTTTAAAAAAGGTGACTGCATCACCTTCTGCCTGATCTAAACTTGTTAAAGCTACCAGCCAGAATTTTACACAAAAACTTTAAATGTGATTTGTCAACTATAGACCAACACGCCATCATTTTTTTCCTTCTGTTTTGCAGTAAAATAATTAAGCATCCCACAGCATCCCAAAGCGAAATTTTAAGCTCTCCTCACTCCTGCGACATCACATGAGGCCTTTTTTCCATTTAATGTTCAACACTTTTATATAGAAACATACACCCTTTATTCTTTAACAATGCTGGCATTAAGACCACTTAAAAAAATAAAACAAGTCAAACCTGGATTTAATTATTTTCCACTATTTACAATTTTTTTTAAACCTCAGCTTGCCATTTATGAATCCTTTCTTTATGTTTTTGGTTTTCCCCCAAAATATTGTGATCTTATCATCATAACACGGATGGACCAATAGGGTTTACTGATGCCAACTGATCAGTTACAATCTTGTGATGTCATTGATAGTGTTGCCATGGAAGTCCATGTTTTGTTATATAGAAGTTGTCAGTGTACATCTATTACTGGAAAAAAAGATATGAGTTTGTTTTTTTGGGTTTCCTTAGAGTTGTATTGTCAGCATTTTTATCTTTCTGTCAAAGGATTAATTATTATCTTTCTGAATTATAAATGCAGCTTTTCTCCACACATTTCAAAGTCATTTTCAAGCGAAGCTCTTCAGGCTTGAAAGCTGTAGTCTGTAAAAGGAACAAAAAGATGGATTAAGCTCTTTGGAAATCTTTCGAGGGGTTTTCAAAGCTTGTTTGTCAATGAATTTCCTAAAAGGCGCTATCAAGGCCTCTTCCTGCTGTGAAATCCTGCCTGCATTTGTGATTTCGTTCAGAAGTGCACGCGTGCAGGCAAGGGACGTCACCGAGCAAACAGAGAGACAAAGCAACAGGAGAGAGCCCCTTTGGGAACTGCGGCGGTGTTTGTTTGGGTTTGTCAGTGATTACGCTCTCTTTGATCATTCACATCGGTCGCCTCGGTCCAAATAAACATCAAGGAGGTGCAGAAGTGAATGAGAGCGGGTATAATCTGCGTTTACGGGCTCATTATGGGAGTTATCTGATTACCGGAGAGAAACATTCACTTCTGAATTGTGAGCAGACTTTTGCAACCAGCAGACAGAAACTGGTTGTCATTTGAGCCCCAAATTAATTTGATTTGCAATCACCTCCTAGATTCAACTTTTGACATATTACAACCTCAAATTTTATATATTTTCCTGGGATTTTACATGGTACAATAAGACAAAGTACACAATGATTGTGAAGTAAAAGAAAACCGATGCATGTTTTTTTTACATTTAAAAATAAGTGTGCTGTGGATTGATATCGAGGCCAGTCTTACTCTGATAACCCTTAAAGGAAATCTGACTCATAATTTGTCAATTTGGACATTTTCTGTGCATTTGGAGCTCTAGGACACTCATTGTATGTTAGAGTAAAATAGAGTAGAGTAGAATAGAATTTATTGTCATTATATTTGAAGGCACAACAAAATTTAAGATCCTCCTACCAAGCCACCCTTCATCACTGGACTACAATTATTCATTAAAAAAAACAAACAAGAATATAACAAAGAAACAACAGATTTGAAAATTATGTACTGTAGCGGTTTGGTTTAATCTCAGTTCTTGTGTTTGTTTAGGTTGACTTGCGAACCTTGTGCGGGCCCCTGCCCTAAAGCGTGCCAGGGAAATAAAACGATTGACTCTGTAACTTCGGCCCAGGCATTAAGAGGATGCACCGTCATTGAGGGCAACATGGTCATCAAGATCCGAGGAGGAAGTAAGTAGTTTACCCATCGCCTATAACACCTGCATGTTCTGTCGTTCTTTATTTTTTATAATCGTCTCTGCCTGGCTGCCAACTCCACTGTTTTCCTCCTTACAGCGAACATAGCGGCCGAGCTGGAGGCCAGCCTTGGACAGATCGAGGTCATCAAAGGTTACCTGAGTATTCGCAGAGCTTACGCATTGGTCTCCCTCTCCTTCCTACGAAAGCTACATACCATTAAGGGAGAGCAACTTGAAGCAGAGTAAGCGCTCCTTCTTCCACCTCTCATCTCATATTTATTTCATGCTAGGATGAATCCGTTAACTGCTTATCTCTGCGTTCCTCCATTAGTAGCTACGCCTTTTACGCGCTCGACAACCAGAACCTCCGCCAGCTGTGGGATTGGTCCAAGCACAACCTGACGATCGAGCGAGGTCGCATGTTCTTCCACTTCAACTCTAAGCTCTGCATGTCGGAAATCAAAAAGCTGGAGGAGATAACGGGAACCAAGGAGCGCAACCAGAAGAACGACATCGCAGCTCGCACCAACGGAGACCAAGCATCCTGTAAGAATCCTCATGTCTGACTCAGTAAACATTTTTGGACCACAGATAGGAAAAATATCTGTCCTTTTCCACCCACTCAAACATGCACCACTTTCTGTAGGTCGATAACATCTCAATAACATATCAGGTTTGTAAATTTAATGTCATAAAATGTTTATAAAGAATTAACGCCTTTGTTGAAGTTTTGGATAAAACTTCATCTTATCAAACTTTAATTATTTTCGGGTTGGAGACTAAAGGTTTCTGTGACGTGTATTTCAAGCTATTTATACAGATATGCTGACCCCTGATCTTTTGTTGTGTAGGTGAGATGCAGCTGCTGAACTTCACTTCTGTAAAGGTCAGGTACAACATGATCATCCTGAAGTGGAATTCGTTTTGGCCGTCGGACTACAGAGACCTGCTGGGATTTATGGTTCTCTACAAAGAGGCGTAAGTGGGAGGTTTTTATAATCCCAAATGACATGTTTTTTGGGGGGTTTTTTATTACAGGTATTGTTATATTTATAATATGCATTCGCTGTTTGTTTGTTTTTTTTTCCTGAATCTTCTTATTGACTTTTTTTTTTTTTTTTATGCCAAACGCAGCCCGTACAAGAATGTGACGGAGTTCGACGGACAGGATGCGTGTGGCTCAAACAGCTGGGTGATTGCTGACGTTGACCCACCGCCCCGCGCCAACCAGGAAGACCCAGGTTACCTCATCCGGTCGTTGAAACCCTGGACCCAGTACGCCATCATGGTGAGAACCCAGCTATCTGCGTCTGACGAGCATCAAGTTCATGGAGCCAAGAGTGACATCATCTATGTCCGCACAAACGCCTCAAGTAAGTAGAACTGACCCTGATGTTCGTTTTAGATATTTAAACTGCTTAGATGACATATAAATATATTTGTTTTATCAACTGAGTCCAGATGTCATCATTGACAGAACCGCTTAGCTTAACTTACTTTAAAGCAAAGTTAATAAATATCTGAGCTCTACATGTTGCTGTAAAACTAGATATCAATTGATACAACTTTTAAAGACAAGTGCTTATTATGAAACAGAGTGGCAACTGTTTCTGTAGGCTTTGTTCAAGCATAATTAAAAAAACTAAATTACCAAAAAGGCATATCAAAACCGAGAGAACACTGGTATCTGTAAAGATCCTCAGCAGAAGACAGATTCAACATTACCAAACAATTTGTAGTGATATGCAGAGTCTGATTGAAATAAACAATAAATGATAGTTAGAACATAAAAGGGTAGTTTTCAGTCTGATGAGTTTTTAATTTGTCAAAAAGGAGAGTTTCTTTCCTTGTGTTTAAAATAATTTCACATTTTTCCTTTTTTCTACAGAAATATTTAATGAAACTGATAATTATTGACCTAAACGCAGCAAATTTAGGTTATTTATCTAAAACATAGAATCAAACAGCTGTTCTGTTGTATCGTCTATCTTTTATCTTCTTTCACTACATTTTGCTTCATAAAACAGCTGACTGTACCATGCTTTGCTTCAGTGTTGTATTTATTAGTTGACTGGGAACAAATCTACTTTGACTGTTCTTATTAAATTGAAATTCTAAGGGAAATTGTATTAAAACCATGATCATGATTCTGCTCCGGACTGCATAGTTTCCTCTCCTGAAAATAATTCACAGCATGTTTTGCGTGTTTAAACTTGGAACTGCATGCATGCAGTGTTATTTAATTGCATTTTTATTTCTTCCTTCTCCTCTGGCAAAGCAATAACAGTAAAACCTCTCACTATTTAATGTGTGTCACATGAGAGTATTCGAATGAACCATCTCTGAGCTGCATAACCCTGTCGTCATTCCTGTTTTTGTTGGAACTGTGTGTTTGCATTCAAGTCTATCACGCAGTTCTAGTTCAAGGCTGCACTGTGTCTTATTTTATAGTTTTGGCTAAATGTCGTCTTTTGCTTCCTTCAGAGCCCTCTGGACCCCTGGATCCCATCTCATCCTCGAACTCCTCATCTCAGATCATCTTGAAGTGGAAGCCTCCCACCAGCCCCAACGGCAACATCACCCACTACCGGGTCATCTGTCACAAGCAGGAGGAGGACAGTGACCTCTACAAGTTTGACTACTGCCTGCAAGGTTAGTAAAAACTGAAACCATCGGCTGTTCCCCTTTCTCCTGGCTTCACCTCACACTGCTCCGTCCTCCCCAGGAATGAAGCTGCCATCCCGCACCCCGACCCACCTTGACAGCGAAGACGAGCAGAAGTGGAACCGAACAGAAGAGCCCAACTCGGGGGGCGGGTGCTGCACTTGCCCAAAGACGAAAATGGAGCTCGAGAAGCAGCAGAAGGAGATAGCGTACCGCAAGACCTTTGAGGATTACCTCCATAATGTAGTGTTTGAGAGCAAGTGAGTTGTCTCAGATTGGCAGTCAGTTCAGCTTATATATATATAGATATATATATATATCTATATATATATAGATATATATATATATATCTATATATATATAGATATATATATATATCT
>CAEGAE010035194.1:0-46974 GCA_903067095.1 Girardinus metallicus | reverse complement strand
CAGTATATTCAGGTAGTCAGCTGACCTCATTCTTTGGGCACACAATGTTGCTAGATCCAATAGGAGGCTTGTACCAATTTGCTTAGTTAAATCCAGGTGGCGACTTTTATTTTGGCCAGGCAGTGTATTTGCAACTTTAATTTGACATTTGTGACACATG
This sequence comes from Girardinus metallicus, assembly GCA_903067095.1. Classification (NCBI taxonomy): domain Eukaryota; kingdom Metazoa; phylum Chordata; class Actinopteri; order Cyprinodontiformes; family Poeciliidae; genus Girardinus; species Girardinus metallicus. Next base: position 46,814 of record CAEGAE010035194.1, on the reverse strand, counting down.
CATACAATATAAACCAGGGTGTATTTGCTAATTTATTGCGAGGGAATGCAGTACTTTTGTGAGGTAACGTCCTGTAGGGGGCTCCATAATGTATTAGTGCAGCAGTTTTAAAGAAAACTTTACATTATTCATTGCCTAGATGATGCCTTGCATTGATTTCAGCATCTCGCTGATTCTTCAAACCTGTACATTAGTTTGACCTCAAATACCCGTGAGACTCATTGACCTTTGCCCTACCAGCCATTGCCACCCTCAGATGGGGCCTTGCTAATGATTACCAGGTCGTATTTTATGACAAAGAAGGTGGAGCCATTTGCAATTAAAGCTTCTATGTAACTGAAGTCACCTCTAACTGAACTCGGCTTCAGTAACTCATGTACTTTCGTATAAACCCTCATAACAGCTTTTTCTCAAACTGTATGAAAGTGGAGCGCAAGTACATTCCAGATGTTGTCATCAGAAAATGTACGTACTTATTCATCTAAATCTTGTTTGTAAGCAAGGTGTGACAATGTTCGGCGACCTTGAGTCGTGTTTTTCTCCACGATTTGCTTCCATCTCAACAGCTTTGTCATTGTTCTTGTCTACTTAAGCTTTTGTTCCTCCCCAAAAGCCTCGAAAAGACATTTTCTTACATGACAGGTCATTAATCATATAACTGTTCTTTGTTTTATGTTTATCAAAGCTGCCTCTCTGCAGGCGTTGGACTAATTAGCTTCAGGATGATGTAGAACGGGAGTAAAAGCCTGTTCTATAAATACCAAGCTGCTGGTTGTTCTGCTGCTGCGTCTGTGGAAGGAAGTACATCCCTTAGGTTTTGTCTTCGTCCTTTTATGTTTTATAAACCGTTTGCAATTCATAAAAGCTATATAAACAATAAAAGCTGCCTTAAAAACATTCTGCCCTGTGTGAACATAACACCAATGCAGTGTATGCTGTGCAACTACTTGCCTAGTGAACTATAGATGCTTGAGATAAACTCTATGTTCTCTGGATACTGCAAGGAACATTGCGGCTACTGCATGTTCCATATGATTATGAGCCAGTCTGTAAAAATACACATCATTCCATCACTCTGGATGAGAGTAAACCTCGACTCATCAGATCACATGACCTTCCATCGCTCCAGAGTCCAAACTTTATGATCGCTTGAATTGAATCATTTTTCTGCGGTTAGTCTCAGCTGTCCAATCCCAATCCTTCACATTCTCTTTGCACTGTGAGTGTTTAAATGCTCTTACTTTCACTACTGGACAGCCCTGAGTTCTACTGCTTTCTTTGATTTGATCTCACTAAATGTTTCACTGACCACGGTCATTCAGAGCTTCTAACCACTTTTCGTCATGGAAGACGACAGTTTCCCACTATCCTTCCAGTTTGTCATCATGCGTTGGACAGTTCTCAACCCGATTTGATCCGTTTCTGCATCTCCAGATGTTTTCTCAGCTTGATTCATGCCAGTGATCTGATCCTTTTTAAGCAGACTAAAATCTTTTCCACGGCCACAAGATGTTTTTCAATACAGCTGTTTAAGAGACGGGAAGCTACTCATTGCATCAAATAGGGTTAAATATTTTGTTATCAACTGGTTAAATCAAGATGCTGATTTTTTTGTTTTTGGTCAGGCAGTACATTTTACATTAATTAAACCTTTAGTTGTTGAAAGAGAGTTGGATATTATTATTAACCTTTATTTTGAAAATTTCAGAAGCAGTTTTCTCTCAACAAAAAAGGTTTTAAAAACAAGGATGATGAATGATGTGTAATAAGATAGAGAGAGATTGTTTTTCTTGATTAAAAAGACATTTTAATGGAAATATGTCAAACGCTCACATGATTGCCAACTTGCATTTGAATGTCATGTCTTCCTCCACGTCTCCAGACAGCGTGTTGCATTGCCAATACAGGTTGACGTGACAGAACAATTACAACTTGCCCGACAGCAATGCGTTCTTCAAAACCTCTCTGAGATGTGCGGCCCATGTTGGGTGGCAACCTCTACTTCCTGTTTGTCACAGCGATACGTAACGTCAACATCTGATGAAATTACATCTGCATAGCTTGGTTGATTTACTCTATTGATTGTTTTTACACCTATAGCACTGGCTCAAACCAATAGATGGAATATCATCTTTACGTCTTAATTTTTTTTTCTTAACCACATTTTAAAATTCTACTCAAAATTCACAATAGTTGGATCCAAACATATCTTCTCTTGGAAACTTTTGTTTTACTCCAGGATTGAATATATATTTATGTACATAGATATAAAAACACGCTTCTTAATGTTGGGCTGAATGTTGACACATCTGAATAGCTGAAAATGATGAAATATCAGATTTCAGGTGGCAGAAACTGAGGCCCAGAAATTTGGAATCAAATTTCTATTTTTTTTTTTAGGTAGTTTCTACTATTGTTTTCAGCTTAAGTACATATTTTAATGTAGCCAATTTCATATTCGTATTAAGCAATAATGATGTTAATATAAACTTATTTCTTTGTCCTGTCAGTGTTTAACCTCCTGACCTTAACGCAGAAATAAACCAGAAACTCTGGATACGAAGCAGAGTGGTTTATTTACAGTTTGAAAATGTGCAACAATAGATCATAAATGACCAGAAGAGCTTAGATGTTATGTGTAGAGGGTAAAAATATTCCCATCTGAATGGTGACTTGTACTGTACAAAAGGAGGATAAATGGCTTGTTTTAAAGGCAGTTGCATTACTGTGCTGTCGGTTCCCCTGGACATAGAAAACGTGATGCTGTGCTCACCTTTAGAGGCGTTCTTGGAGTCGGGGAGAAGGGCACATACCTTCCGTCAAACCCAGGCTAGACGACACTGGTTGCTTGGAGACAGAAGAAAGGAGCGAGTCTTTATGGCTACATCTTGATTGCACCGTCTCTGTTTTTTTTTTTTTTTTTGTTGTTTTTTTTTACGGCTTTCCATTTGCAATTGATTTACCATTTGAAGAGGAGAAAGAGTGACAGGAATTATCAGAGTCTTTATATTATCAGCTCATAGTGATTGGTGAACAAACAAGCATTTTGGATTCTGCATTATGATTATTCTTATTTAGCGTCCAGATGTGGTCTGTTACTGTTCATATTTCTCCATATACAATCCTAACCTTATATTAGCCCCTGTAGGTAATCTCTGCAGGTCTGTTGACAGCTGGTGATAAATCTTTAACATTTTAAGATTGTTTTTACACCTATAGCACTGGCTCAACATCAGCAGTGAGACATATTTTTTCCATGTGTGTTTAATGCTATGTGTATACTGCAGATATGGCCTCAGCAACATTAAGTATTCTTTGCAAATACCAATGTCATTTCTTACCACTGCTCTCTTGTTTGCTTGTTTGCTGATGCAGTTGCATGGCACACGCAGTTCAAGCCCCACGCTGCTCTCTGGAGCACAAACCGTCATCTCAACTTTCTGTTCCTTCGTGTTTCGTCTCTTCTCCTTCTCACTGCTGGAGGTAATGTTGGCTGTAGCAAGAGACAGATGCATACTATTGTCAACTAATACTTAGATATTAAAAATATTTCTTTTTGTTTTCAAAACTGTGGCCCTTTGTTGCGCTGTAATCCAGGAAACTGCAGTGGCAAAAAGGAAACAAAGCTGAAATTTGCAGTGAGTTCAGCAAATAAAAAAAATTGGTTGTTAATGGCTCAAAAAGGATAGGTACTGCTACACTTTTATGAAAGCGTTCACTGATTTTTGCCTATATTAAGAGTTTATACATCAACTTTACTTTAATATTTATTAATTCACACATTGGAAACTGTCCTAGCGTACCCCAGAAGCTAACATCTACATTCTTCCCTATCTCCACGCTTTGGGTTCAGTCAATCAGCACAAAGAAAAATTATTGGTGCTCTTGGATTGGCTGTTTTGCCAATGCCAGCCAATAACGTGTCAACTAGCATCTTTCTCAAATATTTTAGTTTCTCAACATTAGGGCTGAAACGATTCCTCGATTGATTCGAGTACCTCGATTATTAAAATTCTTTGAGGAAAATTTACCTACCTCGAAGCTTCGTTCATTTGTTTTATTATTTAGTGGACCGTGTTCCGGCCGGAACATTATTTGCGTTGCGTGGAGCTCTCACTTCCGAAAGCTAAGTGTTGTCGGCATAACGTCCAATTTTCAAGTTCGGCCTGTAGGGATTTTATTGACTGATGAAAATACCCGGGTTTTCATCGTTTTTGGGGGACCAATAAGCATCCTTAAAATGACTGGCGCGATGCCTGGAGTACTGCAGCCTTTCTCTTTCGGGAGCTGCTGGTTCAGAGCGAATGGTGAGAATAGCGCTGCAGGAGTATTTATACAGGTGAGCGGATAGACTGAACACGGCGGGCGGCTGAGTAGTTAATGGGTACAATGTAAGTGTAGCTTTATGGACGAACCGCACAATACATTTCATATCATTCCGGTCTCAACAAACGGGTGGCGGAGCGCATCATGGCGGTACATGGTTGGCAGATGAGTTTCTGAGTGTGACGAACGAAGCTGCCGTAAACATCCCGTATTGCTCCCCCCCCCCGTTCTTACTTTCGTCCCCTGGTCTACCGGTCCCCAGACTTTCGTTCGTCTGTCCCCTGGTCTATTTCCTCCCTTCCAACCCCATCTTACATTCGTTCGTCACACCAACAGACACATTGCTCATTACACAGCAGAGCAAAATCTGCAGCTGTGTTTCCATTAGAAATGTGGACGAAAATGTTGCTGATATTCCGCCAATGTTGAAAAAACACAATTTCATAATTGCAGCGTTTCCATTAAATCAGAAATGCAATTAAAATCACACGTGGATACGTTTGTTCATTTAATTTAAAAAAACATGTCGTGCCATTATCCACCTACTACTTCCTGTCGTCTTCTTTGTCTTTTCCACCAGCAGTAACATCCGGGTTGTTGATCGCGACTTGGGTGATGTGAAAATAGGCGGTTTTGTGAAATACACTAATTTCAAAACATCTCATTGTAGCGCAAAATGCTTTATTAAAAAACGTGAGGGTTTTTTTTTGTGATTGGCATGTGTCCATTAAGATTATTTATTTTCATAATTCCAATTTGCACAAATATGTGGTCAATGTAAACATTTCTGTTGTATTGTGAATCCTTTCCAAATACCCTAACAGATATATGCAGCATTCTGGCCTTAAAATTATGTTACCTCTGTTTGTCTGTCTCCCAGCAATTTACATACGTGAACCTTTATCCTTATATCCCAGCCGTTTCCTGCTTGGAATAATGAATTCTATGTGCCAGGAGCCCAAGATGGATGATATCTGTGAGCCATGTTGGAATGGTCCTTCATTGAATTGGAAATAGTGATTTCCAGGATCAAATTCCCTGTGTGTTTCCTGAGGGAACAGTACTAAAGTTAGCAATGTGTTTCTATGAGGTGGCCACAGCAAAATCTGAATGAAGGAAACATCATGATGTTTCACCAATACACACAAAAAGTCAAACAGTTTTTGCCTCGGTGATGTACTCCATTTTCTAAATAATGGAGGTCATTTGGACTACAGTGGAGTCGCCAAGCAAGTGCGAGAAGTAAAGTTACTTTCTCTTTCCTTAATTTGAAGAGAATCCCCCAAAATAATGGTTTGTTATACAATAATTAAATGAAAACTAAAAAACCTTGACGAGAGTTATTTTGTTTCACATTAAGATCAGTTTGAGCTTTGTAGCTCTCTTAGCAAACAGGTGCTACCAGTGGAGAGACAATCAGAAAAATGTCCTTAATTCAAACTAGAGAAAAATGTTGCCTGGTGGAAAAATGAATGTGTTTTATGATGCTGATAAGTATGCAGTTTTAGTTCCATAGAGTTCAGGTTTACATTCAGTAATTCAGAAACGCAGCAAGTGTAAACATCTGTGAAAGATGAGAAAAGTCAGGCAAACATGGCAAGATGCCACATAACATACCTGAAGACTGAATGTTTGAAGATAAATGAGTTGCTTCAATTGAATTTAGGTCATGGGGTGACTCCAAATGATTCAGCGCACAGGCACAACGTCTTGAATTATTTATTTTCCCTTGGGGATGAAAGCAGAGACTCCAGTATGATAAAATCAGAAGACTAAGACCTTGATCTTTAGGCTGCGAGTCTGAAAGTCATCACTCAGGAAAAGAAAATCTGCTGAAGGAACTTTGACTATAAATTAAAGGCGATCGATGACTCATAGCAATGCAATGGCCAATGGTAATAATTAGCTATCTTAATGAGTTCAGTTTACTTTAGGGTAAGAAATGACTCTGTACATTGGCAATACATCAGCACAAAGATGACCCAAAGCATGTGAAGCTTTTATCAGTCAGTCTTGAAAAGATGAAGGCAAAATGTCTTCTGGCAGTCGCCTTCTTTGTAAATCCGGTTTTACTGCTCCATGCTGAATCTCATATCTGTTTGACCAGGCGAACAGAAAACCCCGTTAGAAATCATTGTGTGCTTTACCAGGGGTGACGGAGAAGGGGTTCTCTGGAACTGTGTGCTGAAACTGTGTATGCAGCTCAGCCGTTGTTGTCATAAAGCCGAGGCGCTGGTTTCCAAGCACCTCAGCATTATGACAAATGTTTTACATCATAAAAACACAAAAATAAGAAGTCATAAAAACAACATACAGTCAACAATCATGAAACCAGTGACAAACATTGCATTTTGCGAAGTGCTATTGTTAAAGTCATCTGCCAAATGCGTAAATATGATTTTGTTTAGGAGGTTACCTGACAAGGTGATGTCACATTGGCTTTAAATTCAATTTGAGGTATTTTTAATCCTGATCAGTCTTGCGTAGTCAGACATTTCTCTGTATCTAAGTGGGTAAAGACTGTTGATCGATAGGCGAGACGTGGACTGCTGCTACAGTATGTAAGTTCAAACGCCAGGTGGGAGCTTTCTGTCTGTAGTTAACGCTTCCCGTTAAACTTGCATGTTGGATTAATGACTTCACTAGAATAAGGTGCAAAGTTCAATTTGGTTTTATTTAGCGGTGTCCTGTTCTTGCGTAGCCAAAGCTGGAGTGCTGTCTGCATTCCTGGTTTAGGAACTGCAGCTGAGTTCATTTCAGTTTATTAATATAAATGAAATGCACATTATAACACAATCAAATCCAGTTTGAATTGAGAGACGTATAGTCAATTTAATAGAATCAAAGTCAGTTACATAAATTTCAAGTTGATCAAGTCGCTAACATTGCAGCAATCTCTCTTACTGAGCATGCATGAGGTGGCATTGGAAAGGAGAACTCCCTTTAAACGGGAACAATCCTGCAGCAGAACCTCACTGGATTTCAGAAGTCAATGCAAAAACACAAACACTGGTCCAGAGGTGCAGTGGAACCCCGTCTATGCAGTGCAGTATTCCCAGATTCAACTATTCACAGATGGTTTTGTAGCATACCTTTAAAGCTGCAAAGTCAAAATACTTTGGAAAAAAAATTGCTTAACATGCCATTGGCTGACATTTGGAAAGCAACAAATTAATTTATTTTCTTTGGCAGTTACTGATATTAACCCCAAGAGCTCCGGCTAATCGTTTCCTTTTGGTGGGCATGTCCCATTGGGAGCTCATGAAGAAAATGGTGTCTGGCTAGGAGAACTCTCCTTTCTACAAACTGAGACAAACCCAGAATATGCTGAAAAGAACAACATATCTCACTTCTAATCTGGGAATACCAGGATAGACGTATCATTCTGGTCACATCACAGAATGACCTGGAGAGAGTCGCCACAGAGCGAGAAGTCTGAATCCCTCTTTATTTCCATTACTTGATCTTGGATATACAGAGGACAATAAATTGGGTGGATTGTATCCACTTATGTATATAATCGAGTCAGTATTTATTCTACACAGTGTATAATTTTGCACTGTGAAGAAAGTAAAACAATCTCAATCAAACTTGTGCATCCAGTTCTTGTTTTTAAAGTCATTGAGGTATTCTGTATTCATTCCACCCTGGAAACACAGAAGCTTTGATAAACCCTTTGAAAACCACAGTTTTTATGGCATTCATGCCCACAATGGTGCGTATGTGGAATTTATCTGTCATCTTGCTTTCTATCCAATTTGTGAAAAAACTTACCAGCATTAAGAGGGAGATTATGAAATCGTGCCAGTGTCTTTTCCTTGAACGCCTGCGGTTATTTGAGACGGACATTAAAAAAAACTTGACTCTGCACAACAACATGACTTCAGACATAAAATGTGTGCTTGGATGACCTGCCTGTGGCTTTTCAGATGATGATGAGGGAGACCAGACAAGAACAACATAATGTTTATGTTCAGCAAGAATGGCCACAGATTTCTCTTTTAAAAGAGCATCAGGTAGTTTCTGTTCCTCTCAGTTCTTATAAAATGCATCTAAAAGATGGTTGATATAAATCATTAATCAACATCCTTTTAAACAACAGACTGAGCTTTTCACAGATGTAAGACAAATAGTCTACATGGATTTCAAAGTTTCAAATTTAATTTGGAAATGTAAACAGTTTTCTAAATTACAAATCAAATCCTTCTGTGTGAGAGCTGCCTTCACTTAATGCCACTGGGACTCTGATATTGCAGCAATATATGATTTACTAATCACTTAATCTGTGCAATGCAGATTTTTCACCAACCTTATGAAACCTCATGAAACTTGACTGCAAGCTTGTTTTGTTATGAAAGTTTTTAAGTCTTTATCTGGCTACTTGTGGAACATCTGGAAAATGTAATTCTCAGTTATTAAGACGACCTTTAAAGATATTTTAAATATAACCCCTGATGCTGATATGACAGCTAAAGTAATGCACCTCATCCTCACTCAACAGAACACTGTGAATTCCACACCCTGGATCCCAGTTCACAAGCAGTCCGGAACAGGAGCGCATCAGAACTAACACTCATGATTTAGTGGTGAGATGACTGGTATGAAAGTTGATTTTCAATAAAATCAGAAACAGTGTGACAGATGTTAGAAACTGGAAAATAACCCAAAAACATTTCCTCCCCTGAAGGAGCGACAACTCTGCCACCAACATCTCATATGTGCTCTGTTGTTCCCTAAACACACGGCCCTCCTTCACTTTTTATATCATCTTTTGTTAGAGCCAACATAGAAAAGAAAATGGTCACTGTGAACTCAGAGGAGGAATATGAGAACCAGCAATGATCTCTGGATCCATTCATCTGTCTGGGGTTATAAAGGAGAAAAGCATTACCTTTCTCTGCTCTTTCAAAGTGAAATTAGATAAAATAAAATGAATATAGGGAGGAGAAAAAAATAAAAACCCTGGCTCAGTCTTATAAATTTCATAGCCTGCTGGTTTTGATGATTGTTATTGCTGCAAAAGAGAGTAATGAATAAAAACAAATGAGACTTTCTGGGTTTTTATTATAAGACTATAATAGTAGAGGTAGATATTCTCACTTTGACTGCAACAATCATTCACTTGGTCATTTTTCTTTCCTGTGTTCTCCAGTCCCAAAGCATGTTAAAGTAACTCAGAAAAGAAAAAATACTAAACAAGCTCTAAAACTTAAAAAAACAAAAAAAATAAATTAATTAATTCAACTAAGCGGTCAATGCAATTAAAACCGATTTATTTGCAGTCAGTCACCATGGGAGACCAATTTCAAACTTTACAGGGAATCCTACACAACACATAAAGATGAGCAGGTTAAAATCTGCTGTTAACTACTAACTAGACCACTATGTTCAACGTACTAACATTTTAAACCTAATATGACTGTAATTGTATAGAACTACGCCCATATTTTCCAATATTCTTCCCTGTTATCTTACAAATTTCTGCCAATAAATCTTAGATTAAGAGTAATTCAGCTGAGGGCGACTCAGCCAGGAGTCGACAGAAATTACAACCTCAGTGAGGACGGATGGTTGAACGCTGTCTTCAAAATAAGGTATAAAAAAAACCAAACATCCGTCGTCTCAAACAAACACTTCATCACTTAAATGAGATTGTAGATTAATTCACACTCATGACATCGAGCTCTCAGGTTTGACTCTTGTATCTGTCCGAGCCTTTTTGGAGAGTAGATGTTTTCCCACATATTTACATAGGCTGGCATATATTCATGGTTTCTTCTACACTTCCAAAACGTGCATGTTAATTACATAATTTATACAGACCTAATGAATAAGGATGAATGGTTGCCTGTTTAATATCCCTTTGTAATCAACTGGCAGTGTTTATGCTGCCTTTTTGCTCCAGAAAATAAATGAAAGTATTCAGCGATAAATTTTGCTGTTGTAATTAAAAACAAAGTAAAATGGATGGTTTAGTAACATAGAATGAGAAATGTTTGAAAGTTTAAAGGCATTATCTTGAAAGATCACCATTTGTCCATGAAGGCTTTGTCATAAATATTACACTTTTTTATAATATTCAAAGGATTTATGGCAGGAAAGCAAGAAATCACTTCAGTCCACTTTACTCTGGAGGGTAAAGCCATATTCTTTTTATAAACCTCTAACCTAGTTTTTGCTCCACTGGTTTCTCGTTTATTTAAATTACTTGAACAGCGCAGGTTTCTGGAGGTGAAACGTTTTAGGTGGTTCAACACGAACATCTGAACAAGGTGCTGAAAACAACTGTTACCCATTTGTTACAACCCATTAACACTGCAAAGATGTTTTCTGTCACAGTGTAACACATACACACCTACACACACACCCCCACACACACTGTTGTCAGTAGAAAGAAGTGTTTATTTTTATAAAAAACAACCAACCCAGGGAAGCTTTATACTTCAGGGTCTAAAAGGCCAAAGCAACGACCAAAAAGCCCCGTCTGACTGAAATAAAAAAAAAAGGAACAATGCCTGAGCTCCTCATGTATCCACAAAACAGGAGAGAAAGAGAAAAACCCCGACCAGCTTCCACTGTGAACCTTTTAGATGTTCACTTACAATTACTCACACAGAAATACTCAGTCATGCTGCACAATGTTCAACAAACAGACGAGATCACTGCAAATCAAGGCCAGGGATGGAGCTCTTTATACTGCGGCTGGTGATCTGCAACAACAGGAGCAAAAAGAGGAGAGCCCCTAGAGGCCAGGGGTGGTAACACCACTGAAACAAGGAGCACCAATTCTGCATTTTGGATCAAATGAAGCTGGACTGTAATTTCACTTTTAAATGACCAAAAAAAAAAAAAAAAAAAAAAGCAGCCTTGAGAAATTACTCAAGTAAAACAGTTTTTGGTAAAATGTCTACTTAAGGACTGAGTAACTGATCTAATTATCAATCATTTAATATTTAAAAATTACATAATCAGAGGGACCAAAATGTAAAGTTAAGTGGAAATTGAGGTATGTTGAGGCCAAAAATGGCAATAATTAATACAAGTAAAATAAAAATAAAAAAAATCATACAAAAGAAAATTTTCTTCCAAATCAGTTTCTTTTAATAAAAAAAACTTACACACCTGCAGCTTTTGTTAAAGTTCTGTATCTGTGTCTGGTGAATTTTTGGTTACAACATGTTTGTTTTAACCAAAGCTTGGCTAAAAGTGAACCAAACTAAATGTAAATGTATGTCTTCCTTTTTCAACAGTCCATTTGTCCTTTAATTACAGGTTCACAGTCCTGCTGTCAGAATTTTAAATTGCCTTTCTTAGGCTGGGAAGTTAAAAAAATATATAAAGCTGATCTTCAAGCTAAATATAATTCTGTGAAGCAGAAGCCCTGAAGGTTTGAAACTTTTAACTAAACCATATTGAGCAGCATCGGGGACAAAACTGCTGTAGCGCCTGCGCAGCACAACAGCAAATTAGATTTCAGCAACACCAGAACACAATGTGGGTGTATTCACCTCCTGCTGCCCAAAGCTAAACACAAAGCTCTTAGAGGAAACTCGGCTTTATTGCCATCACTAAAAGGAATGTTAGAAAAATTACTTCATCATTCCTGTTACATGAAGTTGGCAAGGCAACAGAATTAGGAGAAAAAATTGGATTGTTTCTAGCAAAAAATCAAATAAGCAAAATTTGTACCAAAACTATGCAATTGGACAAAGATTTCAATGTCTTAAGTTGCAAACTGCTGTCACCAAAATGCATTCATTCCTGTTGGACATTTTAGGGTTACTTGTGAATTGGCTATGCTGTTTGGTAGTAATGAAAGCAGCAGCTGTGGTGATGAGATGGAAAACACTGACAGTTACAAAGTTACTCAGAGAAAATCACCCAGGATGTCACCAAAAGGACCCAGAACAACATCTAAAGCTCTGCAGGCGTCACAGTTAGTCAAGACTTAACAAAAACAGCAGCTGATCAAAAACGACAAAAAGGCTCATCTCACATTTGCTGAAGATCCTGAAGAAAACTGTTTTGGAATCAGCTTAGAAACTTAATCTAAGCCAATAGAAAGTCCAACTCTCATCTGCCAACAAACCCAACTGAACATTTTTTCCAACAACTGAGCAAAACTAAATAAACTGAGACGATGTCACCCAACTCAACTTAGCTCTTTTGTTGCTTTTTACATGTATCATAATTTTAAAACACTGAGTTCCTTTAAGTTTAGAGCCACCTGTTTAGAGTTGCTTTTGAACCATAAGAAATGAAACATTGACCAACATGTTTCATGTGCAATGATGATTTTAGTGATGGCACACGACAAAATGCAATGTTTGTTTCTGGTTTTATTACTTTGTGCTTATAGGATGTAAAGCTCTTTGAACTGCCTTATTACTGAAATTTGCCAAACAAATAAAAATGAGCTCAAATCTACTTTTGGCTCATTTTTAAAATTCTTTCCAGGATTCAGAGGCAACGTCCAGGCCTTCGAATCCTGCATGAAAACTGCATCTGTGTTGACTGATCAGCTGAACGCGCCGTTATGCATCACTTACAGAACAGTCTGTCCTGGCAGTCAAAACCACAATGGAGGATACTAATGGAGACACACGAGTGACTGGAAAAAAAAACAGAAAAACTTTTCAATTGTATGAGCCTGGAGGATTTTTTTATAAACCAGAGTAATCCTGTGAGGCCTGCCTCGTCTCTGGACCTTTCGGGAACTGCAGTACGTATCGGCTGTGCAGTAGCTTTGCAGTTTGATAGCCAATTTGCCGGCGCCTCCCTCATGAGCAGACAGCACTGAAGGTGCCCCGAGTGCCAATTTACAAGTACTTGGAAACGAACACCTACTGAGAAAGAAGAGGGTGAGAAAAAGATAAAAGGCAGAGAGAAAGTTCAGCCCACTTTTCCTGGGAATGCTCCCAGCTGGGTGAAACCGCCCCGAAGTGAGGAAGGGACAGGAACAGAAGCTTCTGTACTTCTGCTCATCTGCCTCATCATGTTACGAAGAAATTAGATTTACAACTCTGACATTTTAATGAGAAAAAATAAGGACGGCCTAAGAGAAAAGCTAACATGTTGATGTCAAGTATTTTCCTTATTTTTTTCCCAAAATGCAGTAGTAATTAAAATCTTGCTGTACATGTTTAGCAAATTATATCAAAAAGCTGAAGGAAAGGTCAGGATGGCATACCCGCTAACGACTTCTGCTCTGAGGAAACTGTCCCTGCTTCTTATTTTCTGTTTGATGTTTAAGTTTCTTGCCTGTTTAAAGTCACATAACAGAATCTCAATCAGAAGAACTGACCTTTTTACTCGGCTCCAGACTGTGAAGGTTTTTCTTCCTGTCCAGTATTTGGTGGCTGTCGGTCGGTATGTGTTGGGTTCTTCAATCTGGTCTCACATTTTCATTAGGCAGCTGCTGATATGCAGCTTAAATTCTATGATGGTGAGCAGGCCGAAAAAATGTAGATTTCTGCAAATCGAAAATGTTTTCTTTTGATTTCTTAATAATAATTCCTGTCTCACCCAAACACACCGTGATCTCCAGGCAGCACAGAGGAAATCACACCTGTCCTTTTTCATGATTGTTGGTAGAAAACCTAAAATATGACTTTTATTGTGCTGACTTCACCCACTGCCATAAAGTACATGGTGAGCAAACGTGTGTGAAATTGGTTTTATAGCTTGCATGTTTTTCCTCCTTTCAGTTCAAATAACAGTTTTCTTCCTGTGTTTTCAGTGACAAGAAGAAAAAATATTTTTCTCAAATAAATTAGGCTGTCTACCTTTTTTCAGTGGAGTTGTGGATGAGATTCCTTACTGTTGATTCGGCGGTACTCCATATATTACTACAGGAAGAGTTTATTTATCCCACTCTGTAAATGTGTCCATTTTTTTCTTTTCAAAAACAACATATTGATAGTAAAGAAGAGAAAAGTAAGCGTATATATGAATAAAACAAGTAAAACATGCTACCGTCTCCTACATATGAACAAATCCGGATTTATTTAAAGGCTTTGGTGAGTTCCCACCCTTTCTTTATTATTTTCTATTCTAGATTTCTGTTGTATTTGCTTGTGTCAGATCAGCTCCAAGCTAAAATACAAACTGAATGTCAAAGAAGGAATAAACAACAATAAAGACCAAAAGAGCCAAAAGAAAAAAAACTGAATGTTGTGACAGTTTACAAGAGAAACACTTTTTAAGCGCCAAGCAAATTTAAAGAAAAACGCAAACAAATCTACTAAAATTTGAACAACACAAAGAAGTGCAGTGTTGGGTAAAAGAAATCCAGCTACACAAAAGAGTCTTTATGTTTTATCGCCTCTCTGGTTGGTGGCCTGTGGCAGACGGAGTGCAGACAAATGTTTTTAAGAAAACTGAACTGACGGTAAACACAGGAATCAAACTAAGTTAGCAATAATAAACCCAATAAAACATGCTGCATTTCAGAAGTGCTGAATCCCTGATGGGGTTCCGAGTTTAGTGTTTCTCAAAGGTAAAGAAACCTGATGCAGTTAGCTAACGGTTCAAACAAACAAACCAAAACACCAAATACACAGGAAACCGGAGCTCACTTTTCTTAAACACCTTTAACGTGATATTAAACATGTTTTTCAGTAAACCCACATTTCTGTGTACAATTGTTCTATGTTGGTTTGACAATCTAAGGAGTTATTTTCACTGGTTGCAAGCAGAAAATCAAATAGATTTTGAACTATTTTAAGTTTACAGCAAAGTCTCTGCATTAAACTCAGTTTAATTATCTAAGGAACTTTTAAAGAGCGTTCTGGGAGCTTGCTGTGCGTTAGGAGTTGTTAACGACTAATAAGTTGGAGTGAAATGTTGGGAGAATTAACTTTCTGTATGTTTGTGTATGTGGTGAAGCATTAGAGTATGGAAGAAGTAATGAATTATTTACAAATGTAATCACGTTGGATTCTGTCTTCCCATCAAAGTCGCGGAAAGCATTTCTGTGTTAATTGGTGTTTTCATTTGATACATAAACAAAAGCAACAGCCGGATTATTAGAGCAGCTGTGTGCAACGGCCAGAGGCAGAGTTCTGTTAGGGAACATTTATTTGTTTGTCTGGAGTTCCTCATATGATTCAGAAACTCTGGAGTTTTCTTCCTTCACCATGATCATCTCCTCCAAAATTATAAACATTTATTCTTGTCTTTGCATCAAAAGTGCTAAGTAAGAACTTTGTTTCTGCTTTCTGATGTACACTTTGGAAGATGCGTTTTTTTTTTATTGACTTCAGTTTTTACATCACAACAAAATATCAGAATTTTCATTTTCATTTTGTTTTTCCATTTGTTTTTTGAAGCATCGTTAGAAGAAGACAACAATAATAACAATAATAAACGGTTGTCATTGTCCAAAATTGCCCCATAAAAGCAGCAGCTCCCTGTGTTAGCCTCTAGCCAACACGAGGAAAACAACAGAACAGCTGCAGAGAAAAACAGAGTTTATGGAGCCAATATGTGCAGGAGGAATTAGGAGAAAATTGCAGCTGGTTTATTGAATGCCTTCCTGTTAGTTTCAGATTATATTGTAAGACAGATTAAACCTCATCTCACACTACAACTGTATAACCACAATAAGCAACAGAAAAACTGTAGAAAACATCGTAAAATAGCAACAAACTCTAAAGGAGAAGCGCCGAACACTTCATGGTCTAACTAAATCAGCTGCACTATTTAAAAGCTTTGGTACATTAAATGTGTTACTGATGTCTGAAACTATATTTTCTTTTTGCCTTTATGGTACAATAAAGCTAATTTAATTAGTTCATAGAGTTGCATTACAGTGAGTTGATCTTGTTCTGGTCTGTTGTTCTCCAGGTTCTATAAAGATCTTATAGTAATGAATTTTATACTTTCACTTCTTTTAAATCATTTTTCAAATCAAACTCCTGTACTTGAAATTTCCAGTCTATCATCTCACATGTTTTTAAGAAAATGTGTCACGGCCTGTAGAAATGGTTTCAGCAGATGAACAGTGTTTAAAGAAACACATAAAAACACAAAGTTAATCAGACTTTAAAAGATTATATGAAACACTGGTTTCTTTAAACCAAAACACAACATGAGTGACGTTTACACAGAACCGCGCTCCAGCAATTAGGACTAAAGCTGTGCATGAACCCGCATGCAAATTAGACCAACATGTATGTTTCTATGCAAGGAAAGATGGATTATCATTAACCACTAAAAGACAGGAAAATAATAGATATACCCTTCTACTTAAAGATAACAGATAATACATCTTTGAAGTGAAAATGTGACCGTTTTCTTTTTCTTTCTTTTGTTCCAGCTCCGTTCAGCTTCCCGCTAAACAAGGAAAGAAAAAAAAACTGGAGAGCAAAGTCGTCATATTTCTGATCGATGTTCGGAAAAAGTGAGTTTTGAAGGAAGAGTCTGGGATATGTCTGTTTATTTCAAAGCTGTGCTTAAGATTGATTTGTGCTGTACGATCACAGTCAGACTCACCATTTTCAAGCTCCGTTTGTGCTGCAGGGCCAAATAAGGCAAACCGGTGCTGATGTGATTTATCAAAAAGGCAGGAAAGGAAAATGGAAAAGGTTTTTTCTATGAAGGGCTAAACAGGATGAATTGTATCCATAATAAAGAGTTCAGAGCAGCTGATGATTAAATAACAGCAGGTGTTAGTGATTATGTTCCTTATGTGACAATTATGCCTGAATAATATGTCCTTTATGGCTAAATTACACAATTAAAGTTAAATATATATTAAAAATGACTTTCTAGTTTTTGTTAGGCTTGTTGCAAAGTCCCATAAATTATTGTAATGAATAATAATTGCTGTTTTGAGGCCATTGTTAAGTGGTATAACTATAATAGAATAATAATAATAATACAAGTTTGCTCTCTCAAAAATCAATAAACACTTAACCCTGGAATGGGAAGATATCTAAAATATAAACAATAATATAAAAAATCAACCAAAAACAATAAATAAAACTGAAATAAAATCCCACACAATCAAACCATAAATGAAATAGATTATGAATCTCTGCAAACGAATAGCTACCACCAAAATAGAAATCATTGAGCTCCTGTTAATTAATTATGCAAATAACTAGTTTATTGTTTATTACAACAGGAATAGTTTCTGTTTGTAGGTAAGGAGTAAAAAAAAAAAACTTCTACCAAAAAAAAGAGAGAAAATACTGGACTGAAAACCTAAAGACGCCAAACGCTGTTCTTTTATTAATTAAGTTCCTTTTATTTTCTACTTCTACTGATGAGCAGATAAAAACACAACTAATTCACAACATAATTATTTAGTGTTTTTAACAGAATAAAAAGCCCCAGAGTGGAAGACATGCAGCGAAAGACGGGGAATTGAACCTGGGACAACGGCGTTGAGGTTTATAGTCTCTGCTCATGGTGTGTGTGTGCGTGTGTGTGTGTGTGTGTGCGCTGTATGAACTGAGTCACCCATCATCCCCACACTCCTTGGTGTGTTCCCTGTTATTTTTCCAGGTTGGATCATACCGGCGTTTATTCCTGAGTTTCTTCCTTCTGAGTCTCGTTAAAGGATTTAATGGAAGAAACATTAGGTCACACTTAATCATAGCAGTTTCTCTCCCAACCTGTCATCCCATTTATATTTTAATTTGATATTTAATATGATTTAGACTTAGCAATATCATCCAACGTACCTGCCAGTGTGGTCTCTTTTTTGACGTTCTTATTTTTTAATGATTCTGGATCTGTTTTAATCTCCAGATTTGAACGTGTTCTTGATCTCTGTTAATGCATTGGTGTTTCCCTCGGCCCCGCCTCTTGGGCCGGCTCATTGGAAATGAATGAGATTTATGAGATCCGTTTCTGATTCGCCTGTTTCCAGTGGCTCTGGTGGACGGATCACTGGGAGGAATTAGTTTGTGCACAAACCCGGCTGCAGCGGAGCAGCATATTTCACCATGAAAAGAATCTGGGAAATGAGAAGTGCTTATACTTTGTGTGGACATATATCAACACTAACTGCCTGCAAACAACAGTGATTTGATTTCAACATGTTGCTGTTTAAGATGTTAATTTTGCTCTGTTGTAAATTTGAAGAGATGGATTTACCAGATCACACTCAGATGTTTGTGCTGAAAATTTCCTACTGTGTTTATGAAATGCAGAAAGACATTCAGTTTATGAAGCATCGCTTTCATAACATCCTGTTAAAACAAACCCACCAGAAACTAATCTTGACTCATTAAGATTAAAAAGAAAATTGTTTGGATCAGCATGAAGTGGGCTATAATGCTTAAATTCAGACGGTTGAATTTTTATCTCTGTGCCACAATAATTCAAATTTCCAATGACGTGGATGCGCACAGTTGGAGGTAAGCTAATGATTGCTACACATTTGTAATTTGTGCTCAAAGTTCCCATCAGCTCCGTGAATCATCAGTTATGTTTGAACACGGATGTCACATGAGACGAATACAGAAATATGCTTGCATAACAGCGCAGGTCGCATCCAGCCAGTGACTGGCAGCAGTCTGCAGACCGACCGCCAACTGGCTGGTCTGCAGACTGAACAAAAAAAATTAGATATAGTTTTTCAGCAAATTTGCATTCTGGTTTCAGTCACCACAAAACAGCAGATATATTTTAGCTTTACCCAAAAACAAGCGGCGTGTTCTTTTGTGGAACTCAAAAGACTTGGATAAATTTAAATGCCCCAAAATCACTGGAGCACCTTCAAAGTTCTGGTGAGAAAGTGTCATGAACTCAACTTATTATGTAACACCAGTCATTTTACGGTCGTCTTCCCTTTCTTCTGTTTCCCACATGGACGGCTGGAGTGTTTAGCTAAATTAGCCCATCGTCATTAGCCGTGTTGCCAGGCAACTGGAGAGACGAGGCTAATCATCCTGACATGTTGGGGTGATGGAGATGCCACAGAGGTGCAGTGAGGAAACAAGGATGACCAACAGGCCGTTCTTCTGCCAGGTCAAACTGAAACTGGTCAGCAGAGAAGACGCTCGGTCACCTGCCTCCAAGGTCGATTCAAACGTTTTCTGTTTTAAAAATCAGAGTCAAATTTAGTGCATTTACAGGATGGAAAAACTGTTTTTTTTTTTTTTTTTATTATTATTTATTTCCATTTTGTTACCAGGAATCGGTTTGCATAATTTGAAAATACATTTTTCAAATTATTCCTGGAAAACAAAGAAATGATTTGAATTAATGTCTTTTTCAAAAAGAAACTTGGCATGTGTTTGAAATGCTTAAAAAGGCATTTCTTCAGGAAGGTTCTGTGCTTCTCTGACCTGTGTACTGTTGTAACTATTGTCATTTTTACTTATCTTACACTTTTATCTCATCATTTGAAAAAAAAAAGTAAAAAGTCTTTGAAAGGCATTACTACTGCGCACTGGTTTTGTTTAAAACTATTTCCAGCTGAATTGAAAGTCAAACTCTACACATTTTCTCTTTGTTTGCTGTCAAAATATTCCACACTCCTTAACCTTTATTTTTCTTTGACAAGAATCAGAGTAAAACATTAATGAAATGTAGTTTTACCAGACATGCCTGCATCTCTTGAGAAATGCCACACAGTTTCATCCGAGCCGAGTGGATGAGTGGGAGACGGTTTCAATGCGACGGTCGCCTTTGAACCGTCATAATGACAACACTTTTAAGAAAAGGCCAAGCCTGTAATTCTTTCATCTTTCAGCCAGTTGAGTTCTTTTAATGGAAAAAGTCCGTGAAAAATCAAAACTGGAAGCTGGAAATTAAGAGATTATGTTTCACTTTAAATTGTTTCTCAAGGAACTTTTTCTACTCAGCCTGATTGACGTCTAGTAAATGTAACTTCCCAAATCAACATTTTCAAGTCTTCTGTATGAATAAAGTTGAGAGTTTCTTTCCAACCACTTATCTAAAAAACTCCTAGAGGTGAAAAACACTAATAAAAGTGATTCTTCTTTTGGACTTTGCTGCGTTCAACCAGGAAAGCAGATTAACTCTTAAAACAAACCTTCAGCCCAGACTCTTTCAGCGCCAACACCACATAGAGTAACTCTGAGAAAATGGTTGTACACCTTCAATGCACAAACTACCATGAGTTTTCTAAAGCAGTTATCAGTACTTGGTGTCTAACCTGTCGCAGACAAATGTTTCTTCAAAGTGAGTTTACAGAAATAAATAAAAAAAAAAAACACTATTAACCAGTCAGATTGGAAGCTGTGATGAAGCAGATGGGCTGATAATTTTCTTTGCTTTCTCTGCCACCCGTTTCCAGATCTCCCTGCTATACTTTAATACTTCTGAAGACAATTTTCATAATCCTCCGAGATAAAATGGTGAAACGAGATCTGACTGATTCAACAAGCAGCCTCCCCACTCACTCAAACAACCAGCAGCATGTTTTAGTTTGAGTTATTTCCTTTCTGTCAGAGGATTACAGTTTAACTAACTGTTAGCCTTTTTTCCTCTGCAAACTCATTTTGACAAATATGATCCAACAATGACTGCCTTACGGAGCCTCACTTAAAAGATCTGAAGTGTCCCATTAACTCACCAGTCAATTTCCTGTTCAGTGAGAAAAGTAGAAAGTTCCTGATTACACATTAGAACCTGAGTCACCTGAAGGAGGAGTAAACGGAGAGGAGGATAGACGGCCCCGCTTCTACCCAATTAAAGAACAGAATTGCAGAGCAATAAAACTGTGATAAGGCCTTTTATGAAAACAACACATTCACAAATAAAACAGGATTATAAAAGCAGAAACAGGGGGGACAGGAAACAGCTTTTACTTTAACGCCAAGAGGCGAAACGATGTTCTTACTTTGTTAAACAAGAAAATGTTTCAAAAGAAGCATTTAGAAATGACAGGCAGGAAGTTTAAAAGGATTTCTGTCAGTTTGCTTTTTGTTGTGAATGAAAGACATTGAGAGACGTGTGTTTGGTTGTGAGGCAGAAAGCTTTTTTATTCTCCCACTCACACGTTTCATGTGCACCAATTTATAATGGACATTAATTTAAGACGACTAACAAATGAGGACTTGAGTCTGTTTCTTGTTTCGTTCCTTATCATGAAGGAAATGGACAAATTGTTTTTGCTCCATGAGGATTTTAAGAACAGGCATCGGCTGCAGAGACATAGTTTAACATTTCATTAAAATGAATTAAATCAGTTATATCTGTATGTTTTAAAACCAGCAGAAAAAATACATGACATTTAACCAAAATTACAAATGGTAAATGATGGTATCCCAGGACAAGAGGGACAAAAACCAGAACCCTGATAACTAAAATACTGAACCTACTGTTCAATGAAACGCCACTAAGTCTGGGAACGAAACTCTCTGTTGGGAACATCTGATGATGGAGCTTGATTATTATCGGCCTTATGAGCGAGGGAGAAGCTTAAATCCCATCATGGATTTAAAAATAGAAGAAATATGAGTTCTCATTCCAAGTCTTATTGCTCTCACTGCACTGCGTCACATAAACTGAAAGTTTTTAACTAAATTTATCGGAAGTTCTTGATAGTAAAAGTCCAGCCATGAGGTAACGGCTGCATGGTCCTGTTTAGAAACGCAGAAGCAGCTCTTTTGTTTTATTATAAATTTAGTCATTTTCTGTTGACACTTTGCTAGCATGTTGATGTTACTGAACAGAAGCGCGAAATCTCAAGTCGCATTTGTGCAAAACTTTCAGATTATCATGATCTATTTTCAGTCATATTTGGAGACTTGGCAACAAAAGCTTGATGTGTGTTTGTTTAGCAGCGGGATCCGCTGTGGAGTGTGTGTAAGTGTGTCGGGGTGAGTCGACGATCAGAGGACGGTCTATTATTTTGTTAGGATTTTATCGTCCTATCAGGCTTTTAAAGCCACTTCCTTCTAGATTTACAGGTTTTGGATGAATTTGAACATGTTTTGCTGTATTTACAGCAGTAAAGCGAAGCTGAGAGAGTTTCTTGGCTTCAGCCCTGCAGAGTGTGGTTCATCAGGCTGGCCTACCTCAGAGCCCATGTCAGAACATATATGTTTCCTGGAAGTCTTAATGTGCACTCGCGGACCAGAGACAGGGTTTTACTGGCAGCTTGCAAGATATGTTCCTCATAGCTTTAACAATGTCAAATTAGAAAAACTCCCCTTACCATAAAACGGGACCAGTTGAAAATATTGCTTTGTATCATTGAAATTAAACTGTCTCCTGCGACAGATATTTCAGAGATTTAAATGAGACATTACTTTAGTTTTGCAGCTAATCAAAAGGCTTGCCCTTCTGTTTCCTGTCTCAGTTATCAAATCATGACAGAGAGATGGGTTACAGTTTTGATATATTGTTGTGGCCCTATAGTGGGCAGTAAACAGACGGAGAAACCGCTGACAACTGCAACCTCTACTGGCCCCTAATGTTTTGCATTAGGTAAGACTTTGAGTTTTGTGTGTTTAAAATGGGAATCAAACAACAAATAAATAGGTTTTATTTCCACACAAGCCGATACAATGGAAACACGACCCATTCGAATGCAAATCGAAATGCTCAAAGGAAAATGAACGGCTTCCTCACTCTACGACGAGTGAGAGAAAATGATTTTATTGGGTAATTCAAACATAGATGGGCCCATTTTTATCAAACATTTATGTTAAACTAGTATTTATTGTTTATTTAGGGTTTCTGGGAACTGATTACCAACAGGAACTAAATTCAATTCAGAACACTTTACTGACCCTGAATGGAAACTAAATAACTCCAACCCAAGACGGTTGGACTTTGTTCTAAACGTCTTTAGTGTTTTTTGCTTAAACAGCATTTTGAAGTTACCTCACAAGCTGACCTACTTTGATCACCTGATTATTGGTTGTGTCTTGGTAGTTTTAGTTATTTTTGGATCCATTTGAATGGAAGTTTTGTTTTCTTTCTCACTGTTCTTCCATTTTAAAGCATTTTATATCATTTTTAGCTGAAAAGCCATTATTTTCTCCTTATATGAGAACATGTTTAAAAGTTTTTTCAAGTCTGAATTTCCTATAGTAGTTGAAAAAACAAACATCACTGCCTCTTTGCTCTTTATATTCATATATCGCTCTTGTGAAATAATTACAACAAATGTCCACTTTGAGATGATAGTTTGATGTTCTAACATAAATGCATGCACTGCAGAATAAATCCAGTCTATCACTTACTAATTCTGCTGAGAGCGCAGAAACAATACGAGCTATAATCAATTTTAAATGGATTGCTCTTTGTTTGTTGTTGGTATTGAACTGACCCCTTGAAAGATAAGGCAATTGTATTCTTACCCTGTTCACACTTAGGCCCAATCAGACGGGATCCATCTGTCACATGACCAGCCATCCATCAGCGGCGGCAGACAGGCTTTCAAGGCTAATGCTAATTCCTCCCTGTGGTCACACAGTCAACACGTTTCACTTTGAAGGAGCACTTTTACTTCTGAAGTGCATTTACAGTCCATGAAGCGGAAATGTTCAACAACTGCTGTTCAAATGTTTGTACACCACCTTAAATTATTACCAAGTGTTGTATTTTACAGGTTTTCAATTGATTATCACAGTATGTAGAATTATTATAGTATAGTAACTCTGCACCACTCCAGTGTTATCTCATCCATGTACTTTTTTTAAACCCACAGGCTTGTAGCAAACAATGTTCTTCGAGTTTCTGTGGGACTTTTACAGTCGACTCTTCTTCATGGAACATATCTGAAATATTAAACAGAAAACATAGATTGGAAGCTGACTTACCTAAACACAGCTGTAGTTGACACGCTGTTGGCTGGAGTTTTCATAGCAGTCAGTCTAGAAGTGGCTTTTATTTTCCTTGGTAGTGATTGGCTGTAACCTCAAGAGCAGAAATAAGAAATATGGAAGATTGTAGCTTCTGCAGTAGTGCTAAGATGGTTTCCACTGTGAGTTTTGATGCACATTAAGTTATATTTGGTGTTTGAATACCACTGTATATAAACTCCTGTGTATGAAAAGCAAACCGACTCCATGTTTGAACTTTTCTTTTCTGAGGTGGGATGGCTAAAACAAACAACTTCAGTGTTTTCTAAAAAGAATTGGGCAACGTATTTGAGTTAAAGGTGGATTTTCTTTTGTTGGCACATAAAGACAAACATCCCAAACAAGTTGAAGAGACGTAAGCCTCAGGCAGGAGTTCATCTAGATATTTGACCATTATTCTTTGAAGAATTGGTACAGTTGATTTGAATGTTTAGATCTTTTAGACTTAAAAAACCTAAACGTCCTCTAGCTGCTTAATGTTGGTCCACTGTATCCATCCAAAACCATTTTTGATTTGTCGCTGTGATTCTTGTCTGTTGGAAAACCCAGTAAGGTCCTACTTTTACAGTGACTTCCTTGTAATTATTATATCCAGTGCAATGAGTTAACCTGGACCCGGAGATGCAGCCAGAACTCGGGCCTCTGCTCACAGCTCTGTGGAGAGAATAACTCAGCCTGTCTAACCTGCAGCTCTGGAGCAGCGGAGAGGAAGCCGCAGCTGCAGGGACATCAGAAACACAAACATGTTTTCCTTTGTGAGCAACTCAGACACTGAAATACCTCACAGAAATCCAAACCCCAACGTGTGGACGGACCTGGAAATGTACATGTTTTTCTTTAAAATCTACACTGAAGATGCTCTCTTTGATTTCATTTTACAGCAAGTCACAAT
This sequence comes from Girardinus metallicus, assembly GCA_903067095.1. Taxonomy (NCBI): domain Eukaryota; kingdom Metazoa; phylum Chordata; class Actinopteri; order Cyprinodontiformes; family Poeciliidae; genus Girardinus; species Girardinus metallicus. The sequence goes on along the minus strand of CAEGAE010035194.1, from coordinate 21,800 downwards.
AAAAACAATGCAAATAATATTGAACTCCACTGCTTCAACCAATGGAGGTTAAAAAGTACAAAACCTGTTGATCAAAAACCTGTTGATTAATCGCTGCACGTCTTGGACCACTTGTTGGTTGATCTGCAACATTTTCAGTTTTCTGAAACTTGCAAATAGGTTTTGCCACAGTGTCGTGTGTGTGATGCTCGTTCCATGTTTTCTGTTAAAGTTTGTGCAACCATGCGGCTGCTTCCCCATCCAGACATCAGTATCATTTCAATTCTTTCCTCCTTTGTCAAAAGCATCTTCTTGGGGATCTGAAATATAAAAATCTATACATTTTACACTCTCCTATATATGGAAACTTATGACACCCTGTATGATCTATTTGATATAATTAAGTAGTTGGCAAGGAAATATTAAAATTCTGTCTTTCAGTTAAAAAGATCCGACATGAAGAGACATGAAAACTCCTGAAAACAACTGAACCATTAAATATTTTGGAGAACTTCAGTGATTGATTTCAAACCTCTGGAGTAAAGTGCTGCACGCTCTCGGCTCCGCTGGATCCCATCAGGAGTTTCATTACATGAAGGCTGTTGCTTGGACTGATGATGTGCATCCTGATGCAGTCAGCAGCGTTAAAAAGCCACGCATCCTCAGGCACATTGCATGAGGGATATGAATAAAACAACGATACCAAAGAGAAAATGAAGCATTGACAGAACTCACTGTGGCCTCACACTCCACTTCTGATGCAATTATTGGATATCAATACTGAACATGTTCCTAAACCAAGGGCCGGATTTAACAACCCTTCACCTGAAAGTGTGAATAAATTTCATTGTTTTATGGAATCTGAGCTCTGCAGTGCTATAGACTCACTGCTGCTAGATGCTACAAGCTGCTGTTGCTCTTGATTTCCCTTAAGTCAGCAAAGCAGCATCATTACCATATTAAAGCCGAGCTTCAATCTGCATACATCCGTTACTGTCCGTTAAATGTGGGGTCGGGAACAGAGAGGCCCAGAATCACAAACTGTTCCCAGGTCAGAAACATCGTCCCTCCAGCATGTCCTGGGTGCCCCGGCTGTCCTGGGTGTCCCGGGTGTCCTGGGTGCCCCGAGTGCCCCGGGTGTCCTGGGTGTCCTGGGTGTCCTGGTTATTCTACGTTAGGAGCTCATAAATTTCTGTTTTCTCTGGAAAATTTCTGAGTTTAACATAAAGATTTTTGAGTTGTTTTTTTTTTTTTTTTATCAAATTGTAAACTTTTGGAGCTCATAAATATCTGTTTTCTCTAGAAAATTTCTGAGATGAATTAACAATTTCTGAAATTTTCCTCACACACTTCTTTATCTTTTAGGACTCAGAAATTTTGTTTTTCTGGAAAATTTCTGAGATTCTTTTTTTTTTTTTTTTTTTTTGACATTTTTCTGCCTGCATCAGCCCTGACACGCGGTGCGTCCTGAGGAACGGGGAGGATGATGGCGGGAACAGGACAGCGCAGCCTGCAGCTCTTCCAGTCAGAGGCTGAAACCGACAGAAAAAAAACCCACTCAGACCCGAGCAGGACACCGCGGCGGCAGATGGAGCTCCACATGATTGACGCGGGAATCTCGAAATGACGTCAGCCGGAGGCGCTGCCTTCCAGGAGCGCGTCTGCAGAGAGCGGCGCGGCGCGGCGCGGCGCGGCGGAGAGCGGAGCGCGCCTGCAGACCCGACAGAGGGACTCCACCGGTGGCTCACACAGGGGTAAACTCGCCTCCCTTTACTTCATCCGTTCAGTTTTACCTGATTCTCACTTTTTTTTCCAAATAGGATGCAGCGACGTCCTTTATTCAACTTTAGAAATCCGACCTTCTTTCTCAACAGGGAGGTTTTAATTTGCATGATTTTTGCCTATTTTTATTGGACGGATATATTTAAGAAAGAAAACTTCATTTAGATATATAATCATATGAAGCGTATTGAGGGAGAAATAGCGTGTTTTAATCGGGAAATATTCCGCACTGTGTTCTGAGTTGTCCGGTTAAAACGTGGTTTCGGTCCAAATCCGTACCTTTAAAATCTATTTCCACAGTTTGTCATCATACTAGTGCCCGTTGTTGACTCTAGTTAATTGTATCTCTTCCCATTTCTGGCAACTAATTCCTGTCCACATCTCCCTCCTGTTAGGTTACTCGATGCGCCACTCATGCGTAACGCACACTGGCAACCTCTCCAGAGCGCTTTACAAACAGCATCAAACCAAACGGGAGCCGAGCTCTGCAGCTAAAAATCTGATTTTCAGTGTCGGACATCGAGGGAGGACAGGAACAGAGGCGGCTGGAGGACACCTGACTCCGAGTAGCACCACAGAGGCATCTCCTGTTATAGAAAGTCTTTTTACTTTTTTTAAAATAACAAATAAAGGCGAAAATCAAGAGAATATGAAGACTAAAGGACTGTAAAGTGAACAACAAGTGAAGTACTGTGTTTGGAGAGCTTTAGCACCAAGAGCCCTCAGCAGTTCCATTTTAAGAGGAGTCCTCTGGGGTGAAGTCTGTGTATTTTTTAAGTCAAGAGGGAGGTAAGAGCGCAAGTTGTTGGGTTCTGAGATGAAAAGATGTGAAATTGCTGCCAGTAAATTAAGCAGAGGATCACTTGTGATGAAATAAGTGCTGCTCCTCCATCAGCCTGACCTTTTCTCCTGCTCTACAACTCCTGCTTCTTTTGCTGACTGACGAGGCAAGATGTTAGAAACCGAGCTTCAATTCAACTCTACTTTTTAAAAATATTTTTTCCTTTTGCAAATGCTACCAGTGAAAAAACCTTGATCTGAACTCGTGTATCCGTGGAAACATGATGGAAAACGTGACCCATCCAAGAGGCGAGCTGCCGGTTTGCAACGACTCGGCGGACTCGTCGGGCAACAGCTCCGACCTGAACTGCATCATTCCGTACTTCGACGCCGACCTCTACATCATCCTGCCGATCATCTACTCTGTGATCTGCGCGGTGGGACTGACGGGCAACATGGCTGTCATATACGTCATCCTCAAAGCCCCGAAGATGAAAACGGTCACCAACATGTTCATCCTGAACTTGGCCATTGCAGATGACTTGTTCACTCTGGTGTTGCCGATCAGCATAGCTGACCATCTGCTGAACTACTGGCCGTTTGGCGAAGTTTTGTGCAAAGTCATCCTCAGCATTGACCACTACAACATATTCTCCAGCATCTACTTCCTGACGGTTATGAGCATTGATCGCTATCTGGTTGTCTGGGCAACGGTCAGTTCCAAGCGCATGCCGTACCGCACCTACAGAGCGGCCAAAATCATCTCGTTTTGCGTCTGGCTCCTCGTCATCTTCATCGTCATGCCCTTCACCGTTTTCGCCGGCGTCTACGTGAATCCACACGACGGCAGGAAGAGCTGCGTGCTGCTCCTGCCGATGCCGGAGGCTCTGTGGGTCAAAATGAGCCGGATCTACACGCTCATCCTGGGCTTCGCCATTCCCGTCTCAACCATCTGCATTTTGTACACCATGATGCTCTACAAGTTGCGGAACATGAGGCTGAACAGCAACGCCAAGGCTCTGGACAAGGCCAAGAAGAAGGTCACCATCATGGTCTTCATTGTGGTGGCCGTGTGCTTGTTCTGCTGGACGCCGTACCACCTGAGCACCATCGTGGTTCTGACGACGGACCTGAGCAGCACGCCTCTGGTGATCGGGATCTCCTACTTCATAACCAGCCTGAGCTACGCCAACTCCTGTCTCAACCCGTTCCTGTACGCCTTCCTGGACGACAGCTTCACAAAAGCTTTTAAAAAGATGATGGAATGCAGACCGGCCTGAATGTGGAGACACATCGAACTCTGCGCTGAATTTTTTTAGGCTAGGAGGCAAAGAGTCGGGGTGTAATGATAAAGATAGACTTTAAAACTGCGGCATATTTGTTGAAACTGTCAGTTTGTCGTGACAGATAACCTGAAAAAGTCTATCTCCTCTGCCGTCTCCCAGCGCTAGCTAGAAACAACCAATCAAGTTGAGTCTTAGTGTTGTCAATCACGCCCATGTGTGCACCACCCACTTACCTCCCCCTTGCTCTCTGCGTCACCCTGTCAACGCAGCCTGCCGTGAATGCTGTAATGGTGAGTTGCTTCGCCCATTAGCAAATTTAGCAGCACGTACAAGAGGATGATTGACAGCACTAAGACCCTCCTCTTGGCTCTGATTGGTCGTTTTCAGTGCATTTCTTCAGAGGGCAGCAGAAGCAGCTCAGGTGAAGGAGATTGAGCTTTTCACAGATTATCTGTTTCGTATTCTGCTGTCCAGACTTGGTCACAGTTTTCACAAATATGTAAAAAAAAAAAACAACAGTTAAATAAAAGTTACAATGTGCAGCTTTAAAGTTATTCTCTTACTGAATATGCTTTGCTAGCTCCACATTGTATCTCTGCACAAAGTTTCATTTGGTTAAAAAAAGGAAAAAACAAAACAAGTTTTACTGGAATAACTAATAAAATTTAATTAGATAAGTCGTAAAAAGCAGAGAGAACAAAAATCTGTTATTCCTCATGAAAAGCTGTTTGGCTTCTCCACTTCTATTATTCTAGAGGTAAAAGTGGAAACAAATGAAGGAATTTGTCATTTCAGCAACAAGCTTCTCTGTTAAGGCCAGTCACACTTTGCCCCGTGTAGCTTTTATGGAACTTGTCACACAGTGGGAAATATTGTGTTAAAAAGATAATGACATGAAAGCTCCATGTTATTTCTGACTGTAAGTGACGGACGCCTGTGCTGGACGCTGTCTGCTCTTGTGGGACTAAAGAAGAACTTTCAAGGGTCAAACATGATCAGTCACAGTTGCAAGGTAGCATGATGGGATTTTTATTTTCACTGCTTTTGTGTTTGAATTACTTGATCTTATATGCAAAGAAACAGAATTTTACTTTTTCCAAACAGAGCCGTGTTAGTGCAGATGCTAACATTCAGGTTCTGCCTTTCAACAAAACAAACAGGAAAAATTAGGAAAAAATAACTCAGCATTTCTAAAAGATCAATGGATTTTTCCAGTGTGTGTGTGTGTGTGTATGTGCGTTTGTTTGTAATATCTTGTGGGGACGATTTTCCTGACATATACTACATTGTGGGGACCAATTGCTACTTGTGGGGACTGAAGCCTGGTCCCCACAAGGGGAAATGCTGTTTTTGGGTCAGGGGTCAGATTTAGGACTAAGGTGTGAATTGAGTTTTGGTTAGGGTTAGGATCAGGTATGTAATGGTTAGGGTAAGGGTAAGGGTAAGGTTTAGGCTGTAGAAATGAATGGAAGTCAATGGAAAGTCCCCACAAAGATAGCCACACAAACATGGTGTGCGTGTGTGCGTGTTTATCCCTCATGTGAATTGTTTTTTGTATCTCAGAAATGCACCTTACCGACCCTGGCAGCCGTACTGTAAGCCCAACATACAACGGGCATGGGACAGGAGGGCTATTTCAACTTTTGTCTGTTTCTCTGCACAGATTGTTGCGTTGGTGAGCTTCTGCTGCCCCCTGTTGCTGACAGGTGGTGTAACCTAAAATGCAGCCGAGCCATTTGTTGAGAAGCCTTTTGCCAAGTCAGTAGGTGCCATGTGTCTTTCTATTATCACTTCATTGCTAATATCATTAGTAACACCAGTAAAGTGATGTGCTACTTATTACTCTAACACATCATTTATTTGGAGCTAGAGCTATCTATACAGTTTGTTGTACATAAGTAAATACCAGAATTAGAGTTTTAAGAGAAAAGTTAAAGGTAATTTAGTATCAGTTAAATCATGGAGTGCCTGTAAAATCTTCGAATTGTGCAACAGAGTATGGAGAACAGGGCTCTGCCTGCATCAACAGACTAATAAATACTGTAAATACATTTTGTATTTATCTGTACAGAAGAATGTATAGCCACAGTATTATATAATTATAAAATCCTAAAGAAATATTCTGCTTAAAGTGGCGTTACATGAATGAGAACTTACCTGAGTTTGCAGTCATGAATTATTATTTAATGCATACTGTAAGAGGAATCACAGTGCATTATTTGAAATGTTTATGTTGGAGCTGTCTTAAGAAAGATAACTTTATTTTCCCAGTTGCAATCATGTATTTTTGGATTTTGAATCATGTATTTTTTGGAATCATTTGAACTGCGGAGAAAGGTCAGATTTTTACAGTTCCAGTGTACAATAAAACAACATGCATAACACGTTGCTCATGGAGTGGTTATTGTTCTGATGAGGATGAAGGCGTTTGGGTGATGTCACAGCGACCAGGTCGGAGGTCGCTGCTTCGTGTCACTGGAAGGTCACTAAGTCTGTTGCCACGGCAGCCTGTGGTGTCCAGGATGTACTGCTGGCGATAAATCCTCCCTGGAAATAAATCACCACCAGGTTTACAGGAAAGTACATGATGGATTAAGACACACTTCTGTTTTTTATTGTTACTGTCTTAATAGCTGCTGTTCATCACCTTTAGAAACTTTAAAGAGAGTAAAGCAGAAGCACCAACTGAAATATGAGACCCTTAACGGTCTCATGTTGCATTAAGGGTGCTTTTTACACGCTTAGTGGTGTAAAAAGAATCTTTTATTTGATTAGAATAATCTTTTCATTCTATCAAAAGTGAACAAATGTCAAACAGTTACACTACAGAAAGTATAAAATTTTCTTTTCCACAGTAAGCAAACATCACCAGAGTTTAGCTGCAAGTGAAGCAAAAATCATGTTTTCAGGAAGTCCTGGTCCATTCAGATCATCGTTTTTCCTTTCTATAAGGTCTGACAGAGATGAAAATACTAAAGAATTTCTGTCTTTATTTGGACATTCATTTTGGGTCATTTTGCGACTGAAAGACCCACTTATGACACCAGTTCAGTTTTCAGCCGTCGGCCTCCAGATGTTTACTAAAAATGTCCTCCTGGTCCACAGAGTTCATGATGCCATGGACTCTGACTGGATTCCCAGGGTTGGCCACAGCATCACAGAACATCCATCACCCCTAACTGTGGCCTTGTAAAGCATTTCTAGATATCCAGCCTTCATTTCACGCTAATTCCACCTGGACTGTTCCCCTGGCAACTGCCAAACCCAGATTCTTCCACTGAACCGTGAGACAAGAGAGTGATTCATCACTCCAAAAGGTGCCACTGCTGTAGTGTCTGCAGTCAGCATGCTGCAGCTACTCTGTCATGGAAGCCAGTGAAGCATTTTAAATGTTGAGCTGACCTGAAGGCCGCAAGAAGTTTGGAGATTCGACATAATGCAGGAGTTTACAGAGATCCAGAGAGGGACACAATCTTTCTGAAAGGTTTTGAAGAGACATTCGGCCTCCATTGGTGGTGGATTTCACTCACCTGTGGTCACAGTTACTATAGGAACCCTATAAATCGACGCCTTGGTTACAGGACACCAGATAACATTTTGCTTAGTGGTTTTTACTAATACACTATTATGTAAAATTGACTTTTTTTTAGCTGCACATTATGTTATAATGTTATTACCTAATAAAAACCTACCTGGAGTGTTGCCTTGACTCTTTCATGCATGTTTGAAAATCCTTTAATCTCCGCGGCAACCATTCAACTGTGCAAAATGCTTTGGTGGACGTAGCTCCCCCTTCGAGCTGACTTGCTCCTTTTTAATCCATTTCCTAAATTTGAAATTTATACATATGATGTTTTAAATTTAGTTTCATACATTGCATAACATGACCAGCTTCATGATCCATTTCTGTTTCACTTGTTCACACCAAACTCTGCACTTCTTATTCCAGGCATGCAGCACGTTTTCCTGGCTTACGCATACATGGGCTCATTCAGGCTTCTGTAGCATCTTTACCCAAGAACATCATCATCCACGGTCGGTGCAGGAGACTGAAGCACGATGCTTTCCACTGATGGATGACTGAACTGACAGCTAAGCTCTCGGTGCTCCAAGAAATTCACCTTTAATCCACCTGACAAGGGAAACCAGTACCAGTCAGGAATGTAGCTCATTTTTCTTGATTCAAATCAATTTAACCTCTAAACCCATCCAGCATTTTTTATATCATGTCTCTCTCCGGCCTTATGAGTCTTTGATAGATTTTTCTTTCTGCAAATTCAATAAACGCATCAGTATTTTATTTTTTTTTAAAAAACAAAAACTAAACACAACAATGGTATTTTATACAGAAGGAGTTATAATGTTAAAGTAAGTTTAATCAGGATAGATGCTTTGTGAATTTTGTGTTGAAAGCCAAATTGTTCCTTTTTTCTTTTTTTATGTTTCTCTATCAGTCAAACAGTTTCCAGTGTGAGATGGATTAGAGCCTCTGCTCCTGTAATTATAACTATTTGCCACTAGAGGGTAGCGTTGATCTTAGTAAATCCACATTGCAGGGATTATATGAGTGTAGCCTTCAGTAGGTAACTAATGCTTTTACATATTTAACTGGAGACAAACACAGCATACGGGTATTATGTCTCTGAGCAATTATATTTATGTGTGTGTGTGCGTGGGCGTGTGTGTGTGTGTGTGTGTGGTAGTCTGATGGAAGACATGAGGGCTGTTTGCATGTTCAGGTGCAACATGGGAAAGATCTCAGCTATGTGTGGCGAGACAAGATGACACGACTCTTTCCTTCATGTTCAGTGAATGTAACAAACAACAACAGCATTAGCTTAGCAACCTATTTCAAGGTGAAGTTAGTTGCCATGTTTGTCAGGTAAACAGCGAATTGATTCAGAGTCAATAATTTGAAATAACATATATTCACTGACTATTTTAACACGTTAAATTGCTTGTAAACACAAATAGGGAAACAATCAATCACATTGCAGCAGGTCAGTTCAGCGTTTGTTTAGGTTCAGAATGAGAATCAACATATGGTGGAAAGTGACTTTGATTACTTGTGCCAAAGTGGCTAATGCGAACTTTCCAGAAACTGCTGATCCAATGGGATTTTTATTTAACTGGGTCTGTGATTATTTCTATGGACAAAGGAGAAAAACGATGAGAAACAACAGTACAACAACACTGAATTCACATAATGTAATGGTGTGGGGGATGTTTCCTTCTTTCTACAAACTGGGCATCATTTAAACGCAAGAGCCTTTTTGAGTGTTGTTGTTAACAATGTCCTTCAGGTTGTGGAATGAGATATTTCAATCATCATCAGTCTGCAGCGACTGGAAGATGGTTTTATGTCAATAAGGAGCCTAAATGTTCTATTAAAGCTACATCTAATATGAGTAGCCACAGATTAAAGAATTAGGAAATCGTCTGCTCATTGGGGGCCTGTGTCTATATCTCCAGCTGTTAGAATATGGAAATTAATAAACCTGGCATTAGCTCTTATTTAACCTCTCCTTCCCTTCTCTTGATATCAATCTCCTACCTGATTGCTGAGAATAAAGCTACTGTCACAAAATCTTAAATCCCACGTAACTGAATGGTGTATTGTTTTTGATGTATAGATTAACCGTCTGCAAAACTAAGCAAATCAAACCACTTACCATATCATTAATATGCTGAAATGCCCCTTCTTATCAAACAAGCAAACATTTTCTCTTGACAGGTTAGCAAACTATTTTCATTCAATCACCAGGAACAGTGAGATCTGTTTGCAGTGTATCTACAGGGAGGAACAGGCTGCAGCGTTACTACTGGAGACGCTTGGAACCAGACTGACACAGGCAGCACTTTCTTCACAGAAAGCTAGAAATTAGTGTCTAAGGGTCTTTTAGTCACATCCTGCTCTGCCAGTGGAAATCCGGCATTTTAACAGCTATGTGAATAATACACCAGCAGGTGGCAGTGTTGCACTGTGTGCTTACAGGGGAAGGTAGCACAATCCTTAACCGGCAGTCATGCCATACTTCTGAATGTATTCTGTTCTTTTTATAGCAGGTAATTTATGAAATTGTGGCACTAATTACCTTCTATATAGTTATCCATCAGGTATCCAACCAACGCCTACCAGAAAACTCGTCTTTCTTAGCATCATTCTCTGTGACGGTCAAATCTGATGGTCATAAAAGCACAGGTTTAACCCGCTGGCTGTTCCAGGTCAGCTCTGGTTCATTAAACATTTCTACAGTCTTTCCTACATTACAGACCAAATGGCGGATCTCCTGTAACCCAAGCAGGTGGGGGAATTGCCTAAATGTGACTCTGTGGTCAGCAATATCTGTCAACTGCCCTATGTTCAGTCTCCATGGTAACCAACTGCTGCAGTGGTTGTCTTTAGTGGCGGTCATATTTCCACAAATCTGCTGATGGCCAAAAAGAGTATAATTAACCTTTAGTTTCCTTTAGCGCTTTTGCTAAATTTAAAGATGTTTAGCGCACTTAGCTTTTTCTAAAAATGCCAATTTACTGGGCTGTTCTGCAAACTTTAAGTTAAATAAATGTTGATATCTGTGTTAAAGTTTAGGTTATCAGCTATTCATAATTTTTCAAGTAGTTAGACATTTATATTCATGCTTTTATTTTGAAGTAGGTAAAGACTTTTTATGCAGTGGTTGTGTTTTCCTCTCTGACATTTAGCACTGCTTCACCCAAACACTTTTTATTGCATTAGGATGCAAACAGCAGACCCAACTGTTTGTTACATGCCAGGTGCCATTCCTAACAGGTGGACATCTTAGGTGCAGTTGTTTCCTGCAGGTCGGCTCTAAGCCAGCCTCCATCTTGGAGCACACCGTCTTCCTAATTCAGTCGTTTGGCATCTCCTCAGGAGTTAGTCATGCAGCTTCTCCATGAAAAGCACTCCACTGTTTTACCCCCCGACATCGAAGGCTATGCTTATCTCCACTGAAAACTGATAAAACGTTCATTGTTAATACATGGAACCAAAAATAAACCAAATTCTCCTGGAACAAGAGAGGCTAAAGCTGAAGTGCATAAGGCCAGTTCTTGAAAGAGATAAATGAAGGAACAGATGAAGATAAAGTCTGATGCACCTTTACAGGCTGATTATATGATCATGTGTTTCCTAGTAACAAGTAAACGAAACAAGCAATCCAAAAGCAATAAAAAAGCTTTCAGAAATAGATTCACCAGCTTATCCAACCACGAGTTTGAACTGTTTTAACAACAGTAAAGAATTTGGTACAGTGAAGGCAATAAAAATACTTTCACAATTTAATATTCACTTTCAGATAAGACTCCAAAGTTAAAACTTTTTTTTTTTCTTTACGAACACACACGATTCCACATATGTAATAAAAATCTATGATGGTAAGTCAAGTTTATTTGTACAGCACATTTCAGCAACACGTTAGTTCAAAGTGCTTTACATCATCCATCCATCCATCCATCCATCCATCCATTTTCTAACACCCTGGTCCCAGTGGGGTCAGGAGGGCTGCTGGTGTCTCTCCCGCTAACGTTCGGGGTGAGAGGCGGGGTCACCTGGACAGGTCGCCAGTCTGTCACAGGGCAACACAGAGTCAGACAACCATGCACACACACACACCTAGGGAGAATTCAGAGACCAATTAACCTGACAGTCATGTTTTTGGACTGTGGGAGGAAGCCGGAGAACCCGGAGGGAACCCACCATGCACAGGGAGAACATGCAAACTCCATGCAGAAAGAACCCAGGCCGGGAATCGCACCCAGAACCTTCTTGCTGCAAGGCAACGGCTCTACTTTACATCATAAAAACATCAAACAGAAATCCATTATGAAATAAGCAATGAACATTACATTTTGTCTACTGCCAACATCAAAATCATCAAACATGTTGAAATGTTTCTGCTAATCAAAAGCAACTCTAACCAGCTGAGTTTTCAGTCTTGATTTAAAGGAACTCAGCGTTTCGGCTGTTTTGCAGTTTTCTGGACGTTTGCGATTTGTGGTGCATAGAAGCTGAATGCTGCTTCTCCATGTTTGGTTCTGGTTCTGGATGCAGAGCAGAACCAGAACCAGCAGACCTGAGAGGTCTGGAAGGTTGTTACAACAGCCACAGATCTATAATGATAAAAAAAAGCTATGAGAACGTATGAAATAAATGAATATAAGTCTTTGACTTGAGTGTGTGAAATAATTATTAAGTTCTCCTGGTTTAGTTAGATTTGGTTTCCTTGAGTCACACCAGATTTCATTCTCAGATCCAACAGTACCAGATTTAACTTTGTTTTTTGTTGAATTTCAGACTTTACTTGCTTTTGTTGTACTCTCACGTTTAGTGGAATCAAATCTATTTCTGATTCTATATAAGTTTCCTGAACTTTGCTGTCCTGCCAGTGATAAAGCAGGGGAACACTCTCACCTGTCTCCTGATGCATAAACCATTCTGTTTTATAAATTCATGAGAAGTTGTTTTCCTGTTGCAGCGTTATGAAGCCCACATGTCACAAGTATCAGATAAATGACACAATATGTAATGGGTGGGAGTCATGTCGGGCTCAGAGTGGCGTGGAGCAAAATCTGCGCTGAAATCAAAGCGATGCATCACAGTCACCCATGATTCGCTTTGTCCTTGCTCGTTCTTTCACTCTTTCTTTCTCTTCGTGCCTTCCTGCTTTTCTTCCCCGCTTGCTCTTATCATTAGCTGATTACTCATCCATCAACATGAATTACGGAGAAGCTGAAGCCAAAGGATAAACTCCCATTTGATCCACTCATAATTCACCATGGGTGTCTGCGTTTCTGCTGCGATCTCCTCATGCAATATTCATGTTGTTGACATCACAGGGGGGCCAATAAAACAAGCGCACACATAAAGATACGGTGACATCACCTCCATATACCTTTGCCTTCATTATGTGCTGGAAGATGTTGCACGTAAGTTAGCTGTAAAAGCTAAATCTAAAAGCTAAAAAAAAGAGAAAGAAAACGTATAGCATGCACAGAAATGTATTTGGTGCTTATCTCAGTGAAAAGGTTGTGAGTTGAAGAAAACAATCCAGCTTGAAATGCATTTCACATTCCTGCTCCTGTCAGAACATTACATGGCAGAATACATGGGTTTCTTTTGCAAGATATTTTACGGTTCATGGCAAAAAAAACATAAGCCACTATATAGAAAAGTGTTTTTATATCATATTTGTTTTATTTATTTTCCTCCTTCATGTCCCTGTTTTGTACCAATGTGTTAAAGTCTTTGTTCTGTTCTGCTTCCTTTCAGAACTCCATAAAAACAAACCACTTTAAAAACCTTAATAAATTATAATGACAAATCTAATGTGTATTTCAAATGCATATTGGTTTTCTTGAATTGTATTTAACATATTTTGATCTACATTTTGAGGGACAAGAACTTCTGTCCCACAAATCAATCAATAATACTGCAAAGTCCATGTTGGATGTTCATATCCATATCGTAGACTATGAGTACATTAAAGAGCAGTGCAGAACTTCACAGCCCAAAGAGTCGTTTTATCCTGCAGTCCAGAGAAATGAAACTCACTTTGTTGCAAATCTTTTCTGTCCTCCTTCCGTTTTATGCAGAATCTTTTCACCGTTTTTATCCCCTGACTCTTGTCAGTTCAGAAGAACACAGCAGAAGTTGTGAGGATTTCTTCCCGTGCTCATCATGTTACTTCGGCTCGGAGCAAACAGAGTTATTGACCAGGTCGCTGGATTAATCTGTGTGTGGGGATTATTAGTGTTCCTGTAGAAATATGACTTTCACAGCTCCCAGTGTTCACACCTTAGCTTCTGTTTATTCCTCAGTGCCACAACCTTTAACCTGAACACAAACTTAAAAAAAAAGAAAAAAACTATTCTCACTCAATGACAGGAATATTTGCTGATAAAGAAAGAACAGATGCACAAAGATCTTTTTGAACAGTCAGCTGTGGATCGGCTGCACAGCTAAGGTCAGGCCAGTTAGTCAGGGAGAATAAATCTTTGTTTCAGAGCCATTCGTCTTTCTTTGTCCTTTACGTCTCTTTCCTGCAGTGCCTCCCTCTCTTCCATTTCCCTAATGCTTCCAGTAGCAGACAGCAAAAAGGCTTACTCATTATGTAAGAAACCTGTGAGGTAACACACAGGAAATGACAACCTTTGAAGAATTACAAATAATCCACACCCATGATTATTAATTTATAAGACGGAGGACATGTGAGAAATTTACATTCATCCTCTGTGTCAATAAAAACAACTTCAATCATTTCTAAAAACATCAAACTGGCTTCAAATTCAAATTGACATATTATTGTAATCTACTGACTTTGAACATGCCATATTGAAAATGTTTGAACATTTCTGAACAATTTTGCATTCATTTCTATGTGAGGGTTTGTGTAGACCTTACACATGCAAACGATATAAAACTGTGAATATATCTGTTATTGGATTTATTGTTCAGAATCTTCTGTTCTGTTCTGATTAAGTCCCAGGAGGATGAAATCTTTGACTTTGTGTCTTTATTAAAACTAATGAAGTCGGATGTCTTCAGCCTGGCCGGCTCGCCAACGTAAGATGATGCAAAGCCTAGAAAATTGTTGGAAGTTATTATGAATAATGCTAAAGTTTCCTTTTGGTGTGACTTCTTTCAAAAGGCTGTAATGCTCAAGTCTGGTTAAATCTAGACTAAAACCCACCTGGTTAGAGTTGCTATTGAACCATAATAAATGAAATATTGACCAACATGTTTGAGTTTGTAATGATGGAAATGAACAAAATGTAATATTTACTGGTTTTCTCTTTTTTTTGACTGTGTGCTGTCTTTTATGACTTTGTATTGTTGTGTTTTATGATTTGAACTGCCTTGAGGCTGAAATGTTTGTAAATACACTTGATTGATTGATTGGTTGATTGATTGATTGATTGATTCTCTAGTAAACATACAGGTAGTTCAGGCTGTGAAGATAATGTCCTTACATTCAGATCTTACTTTTATATCTTCAAACGACATTAAACGAGAGATAAATCTCATTCAATAGACATGTCAACTATATATATCTCTTAATCCATATTATGAAATAATTGGAGTGTGTTCTAGATAAACATCTCATCAATTGATTGATGATTATTGCTTTTTGTTTGCGGGTTACAGAAGAGATTCCTCAAAATAATTTTTCTGTCTGAATTTTCTTAAACAACATTAGATTATACTCACTAGCATTTCTTTAAAATACATTTAACAAACTATCCTAAATATAGGATTTAAAATGAAATCTATTCCATTCTACCTTTCAACCGTGCTTCCATTTTGTATTTTTCAAGTGTCCTCTGAATCCTTTAAAGCCCTAAAACTTCTCTTTGTTCAGTCATCTCTCCTGGTGCTAACCGATTCCTCTCCGCTCCTGCATGTGATCAGTCTGGAGCTAATCCCTTATTGATGGATTAAGGCCGTTTTCAATCGCCTGAGGAGTTGAACCTCACACGGACCGAGTTTCTCAGAAAGAATCTCAGTGTGTGATGGAGATGCTGATCGGTTCAGATAGAGCAAGATAATTTCATTTGAACCAAAGTTAATGAACATTTTCTTGTTTGTTCCAAGAAAGGAGTAAATCAGGACTTTAATCGAGGGAATATATGGCTGGATAAATTTAATTTTTCAGAACGATGGAAATAATTGAGTTATTTATTTTCTGATGTGAACCTTTTCAGGTTTTTTTCTTTGAAAGCAGAGCGACTATTTCTGCATTTCTAAACCATAAATGCTTCCAGATCAACATTACTTAACCCTCATGTTCATATATTTATATAGAAGTAAAAATAAGAAGTTGTGAAACAGAATAAAAGGTTTCTTGTTCATATTTTGAAGTTAATGAAAGAAGTTTAAGTCTAAGTCAGAGACAACCTAAAATACAAAAGTAAAACATCTGCATTGGGCCTCCACACCACCAGGAGGCCCCCAAGAGCACCAAACTACCATGATTATAGCTGGCTGTATATATATATAACACTGGACAATACATACATTTTGTGTTTATCAGCTGATGTTACTTTCAAATAATAAAAATATGTCATACTTAAATACCACTCTGCATCTCAAAATCCAAATATTTGTTACTTTTAGTTTGTTACACATGTAACACTACAGCCATAATAACACTGGAACAATGTTAGCTAATGATAATAGGTATATTACACACATAAAGTAGCTTAGGAATGATGAAGCATTTGGTGTTGACATGTTGGTATTGGGGGCCCCAAATGAAAATTTCCCTGGAGCCACAAAAATGCTTTGGCCAGCCCTGGTCTGAATGTATCAAAGTCTGATTAACGAACCCAAAAACAATCACATTTTCACCCGAGCCCCGATATTTTTAAAAAACATTAATAATAAAGGTTAAGAGTTACAACTACTGCAGTCCTGCAATTAAAATCCTGAACTTTGTACTTTAAACACTTAAACCTCTTAGAATAAAAAGTCTGTTAGAAGGTCAGATGATACATTTCACAGAAACTAAAAAAGCAGAAAATACATTTTCTTCTGAAAAACATTAAATGGAAGCTTGGAGTTTTATGAAATTCATAGTGAGAAATAAAAGCACAGAGATTAAGCTTCAGAGATGAAAAGAAAAAACAAGTTCTTCCATAAATCAACAAAAGTAGCTTTTGCTGTTTTGGGAAGAAAAGAGACTTTCCTCACAGCTCTATAAAATGAAACTCCTGATAAAGCTCAAAGCTTCGGGATCTGAAGGTCTGTGGGGGCGGATAAATACGTTTTTCCTTCAGAAACCTAAATCTGTGTCAGCCTTTTCCATAAATTACATCCATAACCTTTTCATTTGAAGCAATCAACCTGTCATGCTTGCTGCAGAGAGCAATCCCAGAGGAAGTCGACCATAAACATGGAGTGTCTTGAATGATTTTTATATGATGTTGGAAATCACCGTGCCAACATAAAAACCCCAGCATAAAGAATCATGTCCAGCCTGAAACCTTAGACTTTAACAAAAACATGAGCGTGTTTAACAGTAGGCAATACTTTCAGTTAGTTTAATTTTTTTCCTGATGCTGGCTCTGCTCTCAATGTTTCTGTTTAAAATGACATCAGTTTTATCAAAGAGCCAACTGGGAGAGACAGAAGTAATCATGTGGACCAAATGAAAAATGTTAAATCGCACAAACTTTCTTAAAATCCTGTATTGAAGTTAAACCCCCTGAGAAGCTCCGTCCTGTGTGAGGATCCTGGTGCGTCACCAGAGCGAAGCCAAACTGAGGCCATCAGACTCTCAGTAGGTCACATAATTCAGCTCACTGGCTAAAACGAGAATTGCTCCAAGGTTTCCAGCGTTCGCATGTAGCTGCACACATCCTAACCTGATGCAACTTCTTATCAGAATGTAAAACTAAAGCAGTTCCGGATCTTTTTGTTTAATCTTCAAATCATTATTCACACGCTTTCTCATCATGTGACTAAATTGTAACGTAACTTGGAGCATTTTGAAAAAAAAAAAACATATAAATAATTCTTCCTTTTGTTCACAAACCAGAACTAAATGTAAAAGTTATGATGATTTCTGTCTGGTCCTCTGGGTTTTTGTGAACTTCTGAACTAAAATATAAACTAGCTTTGAAATAATATACTTTCTTCAGGCTTCAGTTTATCTCAAGTCCTTGTCATATAATTTCATCATTTCCAAACTTTATTCCTTTTGCTGCTACCCAAGTTTAATGTTGTCTATTTTTTACTTTAAACTCTGTAAGCTTTGGATTATGAATTTGAATTTTTCTCCTAAAATCATTTCCTACTTGCTATTTTTTGTCATTTAATCTGTAAATTAGAATCAACTTTTATCTCCATCATGAACTCAAACATCATAAAGCAGGTAGTTGTTCACCGGCTCTGTTGTGAGTTTGTGAGCCTGCACGCACACGGTGCTTGAAGTTCTTCTTCTTCAGGCCTTTCATCTTCTGCCTCCCTCAGATGTCTTTGTTGCAGTTGCAGCGATTTTGTTTGGACAGTTTGTTACAGCACTGCTCCTATGAAACCATGAAGATGTCATTAAGACATGTTCACTAAGTTCATATTTTCCCCCTGACTCTCCTACTGCATGTACACACACACACCCACACACGCACACACACGTCAAATGTTCTTCAATTAGATTCCAGTTTTTAGCTTACAGGACATTAAAATGAAAACGTCAGTAAAAGAGAAGACGACTTGTTTAACATGAAATGAAAAAGACACTATTGATCACAACAGTTTAGCAAATTGCATTAAAAAGTGTAAGTCATATTTAGTTTCCCCCCCAGTGGCTCGATTGTCTCCAGGTGAGAGAAAGGCTCAATAAAAACCCTCTGAGCTGTGTCAGTTAGTCTCTCCTGACTCTGTTCTCTGAAGTATTGTCCCATGTCTCCCTGAAGGCTGAGCAGAAACGCCTCCCAGCCGTGTGACAGTTTTATACCAGAGCCTCTAAATTTAGACGTCACTGACAGCAGAGGTGCAGCCGGGTGTTCGGCTAGATTGACATTCCTCAATGAGTAGCACACAATTTCCATCAGCTGTTGGTGTCTTCATCTTTGTTGTGAATTTATAGCGTCCTTAAAAATGTGTCAACATGTGCTGCTCTGTCTCTTTCTAGAAGCGGCTCTCGGTTTATTTTCAGGCCGTCTTTTCGCCTCCTGAGGATCCAGACGGCAGAAAACCCGACAGGAAGCCGCTGCTGTCGCTGCTCCCACACATCAGCAGCCAACTCAGTGTGTGTGTGTGTGTGTGTGTCAGAGAGCAGTTCAATATCGTATGTCTCTTTTCCCACTGTATTCTTTGGACGGTGACTGTGGGAGGCTTTATTGGGATGAAACGCTGGTTGTCCGCTGACCTTCTTGTTTACTTGTTGCTCTGTCTCACTTGAAATTCTCAGCACTTTGTTTCTGTCTGTAGCTGTTTCCACTGGCCATGTAATTGTGCAATTTGACATTTCGACAATAAATGTGCTCTATGAATATAAGCCAAATTAGAAAAAAAGTCATTTTTGGATAAAAAGTTTTGGTGCTAGGATGAAGTGTTTTTTCTTTTGTGGCCATATCGAAATTAGTTTGTTTCAGAAACCTGCAGTGGTGGAAAAGCTTTTTTCACATCACGTGAGTCACATGATCAACAACCGGATGTCGCTACTGGCCAAACCCACGAAGAAGAAGAAGACGACAGGAAGTAGTTGGAGGATCATGGAGTGGCGTGTTTTTTAGTAACTTATCACATCAGCAAACTTATTCACGTGTGATTTTAATTGCATTTCTTAGTTAATGGAAGCACAATAGTGAAATCGTGGGTTTTTTTTCTACATTAGCGGAGTATTGACAAAGTTTTGCACACATTTGTAATGGAAGCGCAGCGATTGTCTAATGCCCAGGCCAGACTGAACCAGATAGTTTTCTTTACCTATTTGTGTTAGACTGAGTTAATGTAGGCCCCTTCCAACCTTTCTGTATGACTTGCAATGAAATATAAATACATAATCATAGGAAGGAATAGCGCATGTTATTATTAAACAGAATGTATTTTTATAGATATCAGTATAACTTGCACTTCTACTTGTTTTGGTTTGGAGAGGATGTTGTTTCATCTTCTGATGCATAAAACTTTGACATTCTCCAGCTGGGAAAGATAATCAAGTAGTATAATATGTTCATACCTAAAAGGCAATATTAATGGATTGATCAACAGCATCTTTTACTGTACTAATTCTTCACTTTAACTGTTTACATTTTTCATTTCAGTGCAGTTTTCCATGGTTCCAATACAGAAGATTTCACTTTGTCCTAAAGCACATGACTCTTTATGTTCACATAATACAGCTCATGAGTAAACAAATATAGTTTTCACAAATAAAATATGCACACCGTTTAAAATATAGAGCTATTATTCCATTTAATAGATTCCATTCTGGCATCTTAGGAGAACATTATTCATATTTCTTGCACATAAAGTCTTCAAAATTTAGCATTCCTTGCATGATAATAACCTTAGCTTTCATAGCTGAAGGAAGAGTATAGTCCAAGTAAGCTTATTTCATTTTCAGCCCGTTTTGTGAGCATACAGGACCAAGTCAGATCTCTCATTGCTGTCGACCCATGAATACGAGTAAGAAGAAATTCTGCAGTATAGGGATAAAAAGCTTCAGTCAGAATCCAGGTCAGGGCTTGTGGTGTTTTTAGGAATAAAAAATGGTTAACGTTGGCCTCCTGCCATCTGGAACATCTGGACTGGGTCACGTTTATTGATCTGAAACTCACCTGTTCACCAGCCCAGACAGAAGAGACGAAAACACAAACTTATCTTTGAACCCATTTTAAAAACAGGTTATTTTAAAGGAATGCTACTCGGGTACTTAACTTAGATTCTTGCCGCATACGGTGATGAAACCGAAAATAAATGCAGCACGATTTTGATTTCATATTGTATGTTTGCTGAATTCAGTTGCAGATGAAATGTTGCTGCCAGTTTGTTCACTGTCTTGAAGAGTTAATGAAATCACAATGTAACCTTTGTAATCCTCATGGGGCTTCCGAGAAATTACATTTCAGACAGCTGTGATCAAAACAAGTAATACACACTGAAAATGTAATGACAGTCATTACATTTTACTGGCTGACTCATGATTGCGGTGCAATTTGGTCCTACCTGTTTCCATGTTCTTTAACTTCCAGCTGTTTCTGTACATACATTAACTCATCAGCAATGTGAGAGGATGAACATGAAGGAATCATTCAAGCAAAATCTGAAGTCTGTTTTAATCTGCCTTCCTGAACAAATCACGCCGCACTGACAGCTGCAAAATATTATAACCCTCTGCATCCTGCTATCATGATGCCAGAATACTTTGACAGCATAAACAAATTATTTTGGATTTGAAAAGATCAACTTGTGCAACTTGGAGGCGTGTGAGCCTCTCCACAACCGGGAGCAGCATCTAGAAATCTAACTGGGCATTGAAGCTAATCCTGACTTTGGATATGTTGCTTTCAGGATGATGGAATATTCAGTTCAGCTGTTTGACAAGACATTTTAGTTTTCAGCCATGAAAGGATCCCAAAGCATTAAAGTAATAATTAGTTAGTTAATATTAATAATACTTCCTCTGCTCTGGTAGTGTCGAGAAAAATTTTATTAAAATCTTCTCTTAGTAAAACTATTCAACAGTTTATCTAAATATACGGCTCCTTTTTCACTCAAATTTTATTTTTAAGCTCTAAAGAAAATAAAATCTCTGAAAGTTGTATTTGTTATAAAACCCCAAAACCAATCGCCAGCGACTGATTGATAAATAAGCTTTTAAAGTAGTTGTGCACATGTCGTTATTTAACCACCCTGCAGTCACAATGTACCTTAACCTAAAACCCTGGCACTTATACTTGGTCTTTAAAATCAATAATATAACAAATTTTGACATTTTAATTGGTTTTTCTCTTATTCTCTGGTAATTCAAGCTGCTTCACAAAAGCAAAACAGCCATTTGAGTTTGAGACGTTCACCTGCTTTCTGTGATCACTTGGTGCAGCATGTTTCCTGGTGACTAAGGCAATAGTTACATAGAAAATCATTGGGGAGGAAATGGATTTTAGTTATTACACAATAAAACACTAGTGAAAGGGTCAACAGAGTTGAATTTAGTAATCGATTAATAGTAAACTGGAGTATACAGGCTCAAAATGAAAACCATTTGCAGAAAAAAAACAGCATATTCAGAGCGGTAATTAAGCTAAATTACTCTGCGACGCCTGTTGTGATTGGCCGACTAGCGGCGTAGCTTCGTTCTGATTGGCTCAACAGAGCGTCAATAAAAGGGCGTTTAAATCTGCTGCGCATGTTCGGTAGAGATAACAGAGTTAGGTTGACACATCAAACTAGAAGAAACAAAAGTAAATCAAATTTATAATATTTATTATAGCGCTGGCAGTGTA